>QWBT01001053.1:0-17079 GCA_004802465.1 Citrus hindsii
TATAAATATGTTGTTTATTCAAGAGGCTGAGCAGATTTGGTTGTCTAAATTTGGACATATGAATTTGCCTTGTGATGATTCAGGGCATAAAGCTTTAGTGTCTAAGGTTGCGTGGGTAAATGGCTATGTATTTGCAAAGATAGATTTATCATTAGCTTTGGATAGGGAAATTCAGCAGCTAATTGAAAAAGAAAAGCTACATGGTATTTATGACTTTGAATTCAATAATGGTTGCTTGCATGGGAAGCGCTCACGGATTTCGGCATAACGTATATTATGTTCATTAGCGTACTCGGCATTGTGAATATAATTTTACTGAGATTCACAATGTCGAGCTGTAGCACCAACTGAGGTTGCGTAGGCTACAGTCTTGGATATGCTATTTAACATAATCCTACGTTATGCGACATTCGGTTCTGAGCCAAAAGAAAAGGGAGTTTTAAAACTCCCTTTTTTTATCTTGGAATAATTATTTTTCCAGATTCAGTGATTTCTATTAGGTCTATGCCTTGTTCTAAGACGATATGAGCTAATTCAGTATCTTTAACAGGCTCTAATTTTTTATTGATTAAGACCTTGTTTATTTCAACTGCCTTATTTCTAAGGAGTTCTTTTTCCCTTTCGTTTAGTCTCAACATTTGAGCCATTGCAGTTTTCTTCCGAATCAATTTAATCCCTCAATTCTATAGATACTTGTATACACGCTTTACATGATATATGTAAATCTGTTATCTTTTCTCAAAATAGAAACATGTATACATGCTATGCAAAGAACAACATTCGATAGTCCGCAAGATTTCACTCAAGCTGCTTTTAATCGAGTCGCAGAGCTTGTTTCGCAACACGGCCAATGTGCTTTAGAAAATTTTGTCCCTGCTTTCTCCACAGAGCAGTGCTTAGAGCATTTGGCATTTGTTGCTTCTGAAATGGCTTATGACTATTCGCTGATTGATGTACATGCAGATTTATACAAAAAAACAAACGCTGAATTAAAAGAAGAAATGGGGGATTGCTAATGAAAATTCTAAGTTTCGTTCAAGGTTCTGTTGATGTTGAGTGCCCTAAGTGCTACTCAAAATTTCATTATCAGTATTTGCCATTTCATATGTCTAAGTGTGAGGGCTGATTCATGTTTGAACCTCAAGATCAAATACCTTGGTACGTTTGGATTTTAGGAGCTTTCATTATTGTGGCTTTCGCTTTTTGTGCAGTTCACTCGCTGAATACTAACTATGGGGTACAGTTCTAATGACTAATAAAACCAATCAGAAAAAACCTGTACAAAAAACAACCAAAACCCGTAAAAACACGGGGGAAAGCCCTAAGTCTGCACAATTCTTCTCACCTGAATCTAGTCGCCTGACTGATTTTTCTACCCCCATTTATAACATGCGGGTTACGATTGACTAAATTTGAATCAAAATAGGTATAAATATGTTGTTTATTCAAGAGGCTGAGCAGATTTGGTTGTCTAAATTTGGACATATGAATTTGCCTTGTGATGATTCAGGGCATAAAGCTTTAGTGTCTAAGGTTGCGTGGGTAAATGGCTATGTATTTGCAAAGATAGATTTATCATTAGCTTTGGATAGGGAAATTCAGCAGCTAATTGAAAAAGAAAAGCTACATGGTATTTATGACTTTGAATTCAATAATGGTTGCTTGCATGGGAAGCGCTCACGGATTTCGGCATAACGTATATTATGTTCATTAGCGTACTCGGCATTGTGAATATAATTTTACTGAGATTCACAATGTCGAGCTGTAGCAACAACTGAGGTTGTGTAGGCTACAGTCTTAGATATGCTATTTAACATAATCCTACGTTATGCGACATTCGGTTCTGAGCCAAAAGAAAAGGGAGTTTTAAAACTCCCTTTTTTTATCTTGGAATAATTATTTTTCCAGATTCAGTGATTTCTATTAGGTCTATGCCTTGTTCTAAGACGATATGAGCTAATTCAGTATCTTTAACAGGCTCTAATTTTTTATTGATTAAGACCTTGTTTATTTCAACTGCCTTATTTCTAAGGAGTTCTTTTTCCCTTTCGTTTAGTCTCAACATTTGAGCCATTGCAGTTTTCTTCCGAATCAATTTAATCCCTCAATTCTATAGATACTTGTATACACGCTTTACATGATACATGTAAATCTGTTATCTTTTCTCAAAATAGAAACATGTATACATGCTATGCAAAGAACAACATTCGATAGTCCGCAAGATTTCACTCAAGCTGCTTTTAATCGAGTCGCAGAGCTTGTTTCGCAACACGGCCAATGTGCTTTAGAAAATTTTGTCCCTGCTTTCTCCACAGAGCAGTGCTTAGAGCATTTGGCATTTGTTGCTTCTGAAATGGCTTATGACTATTCGCTGATTGATGTACATGCAGATTTATACAAAAAAACAAACGCTGAATTAAAAGAAGAAATGGGGGATTGCTAATGAAAATTCTAAGTTTCGTTCAAGGTTCTGTTGATGTTGAGTGCCCTAAGTGCTACTCAAAATTTCATTATCAGTATTTGCCATTTCATATGTCTAAGTGTGAGGGCTGATTCATGTTTGAACCTCAAGATCAAATACCTTGGTACGTTTGGATTTTAGGAGCTTTCATTATTGTGGCTTTCGCTTTTTGTGCAGTTCACTCGCTGAATACTAACTATGGGGTACAGTTCTAATGACTAATAAAACCAATCAGAAAAAACCTGTACAAAAAACAACCCAAACCCGTAAAAACACGGTGGAAAGCCCTAAATTTCCACAATTCTTCTCAGCAGAATCTAGTCGCCTTACTGATTTTTCTACCCCCATTTATAACATGCGGGTTACGATTGACTAAATTTGAATCAAAATAGGTATAAATATGCTGTTTATTCAAGAGGCTGAGCGAATTTGGTTGTCTAAATTTGGACATATGAATTTGCATTGTGATGATTCAGGGCATAAAGCTTTAGTGTCTAAGGTTGCGTGGGTAAATGGCTATGTATTTACAAAGATAGATTTATCATTAGCTTTGGATAGGGAAATTCAGCAGCTAATTGAAAAAGAAAAGCTACATGGTATTTATGACATTGAATTCAATAATGGTTGCTTGCATGGGAAGCGCTCACGGATTTCGGCATAACGTATATTATGTTCATTAGCGTACTCGGCATTGTGAATATAATTTTACTGAGATTCACAATGTCGAGCTGTAGCAACAACTGAGGTTGTGTAGGCTACAGTCTTAGATATGCTATTTAACATAAAATTACGTTATGCGACATTCGGCTATGAGCCAAAAGAAAAGGGAGTTTTAAAACTCCCTTTTTTAATGTGTCTAATAATCTGGATCAACATAAATAATTAATCGTCTTTTTTAAGTATTTCGGCTCGGTACTTCATTACATCATCTGTTTTTATGTCTTTAAGGTGTTTTCTAATCAAAGCATGAATTACATCAGATTCTTTAATTCTAATTTTGGTCTCGAACATCATTTCGAGAGTTACGTCCTTAATCATTTCTTCTTCATCGTCTCTTAAACGAACTGTTGTAGCCATTGTGTTCTCCAAAATTACGACATCATATCTGATTTATATTTTATGATATGTTGCAATATCACAAATCCAATGTTATAAAACGATCAAATATTATTTGTGATAAATCATAAATATGAAAACAATCACTTTTAGCAGCCCTCAAGACTTCACCCAAGCTGCATTCAATAGGGTGGCGGAGCTTGTTTCGCAACACGGTCAATGTGCTTTAGAAAATTTTGTGCCTGCTTTCTCCACAGAGCAGTGTTTAGAGCACTTGGCATTTGTTGCGTCAGAAATGGCTTATGACTATTCGTTGATTGATGTTCATGCAGATTTATACAAAAAAACAAACGCTGAATTAAAAGAAGAAATGGGGGATTGCTAATGAGAATTTTAAGCATCGTTCTAGGATCTGTTGATGTTGAGTGCCCAAAGTGCTTCTCAAGATTTCATCACCAGTATTTGCCATTTCATATGTCTAAGTGTGAGGGCTGATTCATGTCTGGTTTCTTAGCTCCTTATTATCTCGGTGTTGCTCTCGGTTTTATTGTTGGTTATGCAGCTTGTTATCAAGGTTGGTTCTTATGAATAATAAATATCCTAAAGGTAAGTCTTACCCAAAAAGTCAGGGCAACACAGAAACTCGCACAGAAACAACTCTGAAAAAACCTGTACAAAAAACAACCCAAACCCGTAAAAACACGGTGGAAAGCCCTAAATTTCCACAATTCTTCTCAGCAGAATCTAGTCGCCTTACTGATTTTTCTACCCCCATTTATAACATGCGGGTTACGATTGACTAAATTTGAATCAAAATAGGTATAAATATGCTGTTTATTCAAGAGGCTGAGCGAATTTGGTTGTCTAAATTTGGACATATGAATTTGCATTGTGATGATTCAGGGCATAAAGCTTTAGTGTCTAAGGTTGCGTGGGTAAATGGCTATGTATTTACAAAGATAGATTTATCATTAGCTTTGGATAGGGAAATTCAGCAGCTAATTGAAAAAGAAAAGCTACATGGTATTTATGACATTGAATTCAATAATGGTTGCTTGCATGGGAAGCGCTCACGGATTTCGGCATAACGTATATTATGTTCATTAGCGTACTCGGCATTGTGAATATAATTTTACTGAGATTCACAATGTCGAGCTGTAGCAACAACTGAGGTTGTGTAGGCTACAGTCTTAGATATGCTATTTAACATAAAATTACGTTATGCGACATTCGGCTATGAGCCAAAAGAAAAGGGAGTTTTAAAACTCCCTTTTTTAATGTGTCTAATAATCTGGATCAACATAAATAATTAATCGTCTTTTTTAAGTATTTCGGCTCGGTACTTCATTACATCATCTGTTTTTATGTCTTTAAGGTGTTTTCTAATCAAAGCATGAATTACATCAGATTCTTTAATTCTAATTTTGGTCTCGAACATCATTTCGAGAGTTACGTCCTTAATCATTTCTTCTTCATCGTCTCTTAAACGAACTGTTGTAGCCATTGTGTTCTCCAAAATTACGACATCATATCTGATTTATATTTTATGATATGTTGCAATATCACAAATCTAATGTTATAAAACGATCAAATATTATTTGTGATAAATCATAAATATGAAAACAATCACTTTTAGCAGCCCTCAAGACTTCACCCAAGCTGCATTCAATAGGGTGGCGGAGCTTGTTTCGCAACACGGTCAATGTGCTTTAGAAAATTTTGTGCCTGCTTTCTCCACAGAGCAGTGTTTAGAGCACTTGGCATTTGTTGCGTCAGAAATGGCTTATGACTATTCGTTGATTGATGTTCATGCAGATTTATACAAAAAAACAAACGCTGAATTAAAAGAAGAAATGGGGGATTGCTAATGAGAATTTTAAGCATCGTTCTAGGATCTGTTGATGTTGAGTGCCCAAAGTGCTTCTCAAGATTTCATCACCAGTATTTGCCATTTCATATGTCTAAGTGTGAGGGCTGATTCATGTCTGGTTTCTTAGCTCCTTATTATCTCGGTGTTGCTCTCGGTTTTATTGTTGGTTATGCAGCTTGTTATCAAGGTTGGTTCTTATGAATAATAAATATCCTAAAGGTAAGTCTTACCCAAAAAGTCAGGGCAACACAGAAACTCGCACAGAAACAACTCTGAAAAAACCTGTACAAAAAACAACCCAAACCCGTAAAAACACGGTGGAAAGCCCTAAATTTCCACAATTCTTCTCAGCAGAATCTAGTCGCCTTACTGATTTTTCTACCCCCATTTATAACATGCGGGTTACGATTGACTAAATTTGAATCAAAATAGGGCTGATTTAGATGATTACAAAAGATGATTTAATTTATTTTTTTATGCTGATTCAGCTTTATATTGTTGCTGTGTTCTTCGCTTTTAAATTATTTGTTTGGTCGGGTGGATACCAGATCATATTTGGATAAAGCTCACGGATTTCGGCATAACGTATATTATGTTCATTAGCGTACTCGGCATTGTGAATATAATTTTACTGAGATTCACAATGTCGAGCTGTAGCACCAACTGAGGTTGCGTAGGCTACAGTCTTGGATATGCTATTTAACATAAAATTACGTTATGCGACATCGAGCGCAAAAGAGAAGGGCTATTTTTAGCCCTTATTTTTTTTGTTCAAAATTTCCAAAAATTTAAAAGTAGGGAAGTACGACGTTTCTAATGTCGTACTTAACTCCCATATTTAGGAGTTTTCACTTTAAAATTATACTTCCACTTTCAGATACTTCTAATTTTTCAATGCTTAGTTCTAGTATTTTGTGTACTAGCTGACTTTCTTTTGAGATGCCTCGCATTCCTTTATCTGCAAGCTTGTTATTCAGTTCAATCATTTTTTTATAGAGCTTTTTTTGCTCCCATTCATTCAAATACACGCTTTGAGCCATTTCGATTGCCCTTAAATAAATTTCTATAGAATTCTATAGAAATCTATTGATTATTGGATTGCTATATATCTATAATCCTATAGAAATCTATAGAAAAAGATATTCCGATGATTGATTTTGCAGAAATTCGCTTGTTCGTTAAAGACGAATTTGTTATCTCAGACCGAGATAACAAGCAATTTCTGTTGTCTTTAAATTTGCTTGATCTTGGTGTGACTGTTGGTTCTCGTGATGTCTATCTAGACGAACACGGCAAGATGCAAGTAGGGGCGTTGTACCATCCGTATGACGATTTACCTACTTCATTCACGAATGTTGCTTTTAAACTTGTACATGAAGGCAAAATTAAACCTCATGTCATGATCAAGTGTTCACCTGCAAAAATTATGCAGGGCCATAATATTTTTGGTTCAGATAATTTAGAACTTGGCATTTTTGAAATGCTTGGATACTTGGCTGA
Source organism: Citrus hindsii (assembly GCA_004802465.1). Lineage (NCBI taxonomy): Eukaryota > Viridiplantae > Streptophyta > Magnoliopsida > Sapindales > Rutaceae > Citrus > Citrus hindsii. The sequence continues at coordinate 6,888 of QWBT01001053.1, forward strand.
ATCAAATCCAAAATTGTATGAAATTCTTGATGTACAAAATGCTCAAATCGTAAATTTAGACGTTACATATTCAGCACGTTTAAAAAACGATGACCAAGTTCTTACCGTATTAGATTTTCTGCGCAAAGTCTCCAGTGGCTCACTTCGTAAATCAAAGCTTGTCTATGGCTCTACAGTTTACTGGGGTTCTCCAAATTCAAAACGCTTATGTCGTAAAGCCTACTGCAAGTCTATTGAGTTCCAACTTCAATTAAAAAAATTAAAACGCCTTGCAGCAAAAGGTGAAGTTTTTGCTATTCGTGTCATTAAAGCTATGGAAGACCCGAGAGTTATTGCATTCATGCAAGGACTTTTACGCCTTGAAACACGCTTTAAACCGCTTTGGCTGACTGAGCACGGCATACCTTTAAATGTATTTGAATTAATTAAACATCAATACGCTAACCCGAATTTTTTATCTGAAATATGGCAACTTGCCAATAAACCTTTATTTGAAGCTTTGGAGGGTCACACGATGAAAGCCCTTGATCATGATACTGTCTTTGCAAAAATCTGTTCTGTTTTCGATACATATACAAAGTCGGGGCGCTTATCACAAACCAAGTCCCGCAATATCTTTAATTTTTTCTGTGCGCTTGAATTACATGGTGCTGAAACGCTTAAAAAGAAATATTCAGAAACTAGATATTACGCATATATAAAAGATTTAAGAGCTTGTGGCTTCTCTAAAGCATATCTCCAAAATCTTGATTCTGAATCAAAAAACAACGTCATTCCATTTGTACAACTTGTAAAAATCGATTTCCAAAATCAGGTGCCAGACTGGTATCAGGAACCAACATCACGCTTCGCTAAGGTAGGTTAATTATGCAACTTTCAATCACAGGCAATTTAGAAAACGTATCTGTTTACGAAGATAAAGAGAAAAACGTTAGTTATTACAGTTTAGTTTTTACAAAAAATGTTTGGTCAAACAAATTGAACCGAGACACTGAGGAAGTTGTTTCTGTGTCTATTCCTCAAAAATTAAATTGGACTGTACCTGAGTTCAAAAAGGTCATTGGTAAAACAATTTCATTCAATGTCAATGAGCGCACATTTAATAAAAATATTGCTGGTCAGAGCGTTCAAACTTTTGGCGGTTTCGCTTTAGCTGAAGACGGCAAATTCGTTATTCAGGGGTAAAAATGAACATCAAATACGTGTTATTTGGAAGCGACATCCGCGAATGTCCCAAATGCTTCAACTTAATGCACAAAAACAATATTCCTTTTCACATGACGAAATGTGGGGGTTAACAAAAAATGGCGTATGTCTGCGACTCACTAAATGAATTTGGTCAAGGACTAAATTGCATTGAGCATACCGAATTGATAGTCAAATTTCAGATGCTCCCTGAAATATCAATTGCTCAAGGTAATGCCATAGGAGTGGCTTTTCTAACAGTCTTTGCGGTTGTCCATATTATCAAGGCAGCCAAAAAGGCAATTTCATAAAACTTTCTTGGGGATAAAACCATGGAAAATGTACAAAAATTTAAACCGACTTTAGCCCAAAAAGCGGGTGTTGTAGCTGCGACTGGTTACATGGCTTTAAGTGGATCTGCTGCAAATGCTGCGGGTGAATTTACGCTAGATACAAGCTCTGTTGTTACAACAATTACGGGTGGCGTTGCTGTTGTATCGTCTATCGGACTTGCTGTATTGAGTTTGGTAGTCGTGGTTAAGCTGTTCAAATGGGCACGTTCAGCGCTTTAAAATTCATACCCTTGGCAAGTCTACTTTGTGAGGCTTGCTGAGGGCTCGCAAGCAAGCGAACAAAGAGACTTAGCCATGTCAATTGAATCTTTTGGAGCTTATCTATCCATTTTAATGTGGATCATGATTGCATATAAATTATTTTGAGAATTAACAATGAAAAATCTTTTTTTGCTTGGGGCATTGTTAATTCCCACAATAGTTTATTCAGCAAATGACCTTGAGCGTTGGAATAGTGAAGTTGGTCGCACAGTTCGCCAAACTCAGTCAGATAAACTTGCTCAGACTACATATAGGGAAATGAGTTCAAAAAATGTGACTGTTTCTCAAGACATGCGTACTGTCTACCCGCAAATTGAAACAAATGCTCAAGTTGCTGGATCAAGAACCCGTGTCGTTGCTGAAGCTGTACTTGAAGTTGATAAAGATAAGGTTTGGCGAGATTGGAATAAGAAATTAAATAAATTTGGTAAAGGTACAGCAGCTGGAGTTGCTGGTAGTGTAATTGTTGGCTACATCTTGGATGGTGTGGGTTGGGTTATGGATGAGGGCGGAAAGGTGAATAGGCCTCCTTCTGAAAAAGAATTAGGTGAACCTAATGCGCCTTGGTTTGCTAATGGCTACAGATCAGATTATTCTGGATATAAAGATAAAGTCTTTGATACTCCATATTTTGCCTGTTTATATTCTGCTGAAATACAGTCTAAATTTTGGGGTTCACCTACTTCACTAGTTTCTGTTTCTGGTACTACTTGTAATTTACGTTCTCAATCTGGAATAACAGGACAAGTTAAAGTCATTTATAATTCAAATCCTAATTATGATCCATCATCAACTAAACCTACATCTGTGCCTGTTTCAGAAGAAGAAAAAGAACGAGTATTAAAAGAACTTTTAAACGATCCAAAATATGCAGATCTTGCTGCCGATATGATTGGTAATACATATTCTATAGGCCCTGATAATCCTGAACCTGATCCCGATGTCGTTAATGATATTAAGGACAAGCAAAAAGACGTTTTAAAGTCCGATAACCCTAAAGGGGATGGTAAAACACGTACTGATCCAAAAATTGACACTGGTACACAAGGTCAAGCGGATACTACGCCTAAACCTGACACAGGAACAGGGACGAACCCCGATACAGGTACAGGAACAACGCCTAGTCCTAATCCAAGTCCTAACAATGGCTCTAGTACTACATTTGAACTCCCTGCATTTTGTAATTATGCAGCTAAGTTATGCGACTGGTTGGACTGGACGCAAGAAGATAAAGAACTTGAAGAAGCTGAAAAAGAAGAACCCGAAGAATTAGATTTAGGCACGATTGATAAAAACCGCTTTAGTGCTAACGGACAATGTCCTGCACCAAAGGAAATCGATGAAACTGTTAAGGCATTAGGCAGAAATGTTAATTTTGATTTTAAAATTGAATGGACACCTATTTGCAGTGTTGCAGAAGATACAAGCCCCCTTGTTTTACTTATTTCAACTATTACAGGCCTTTTAATTTTAGTCGGTGGAGGGCGTAGCAGTGAGCCTTAAAGGAATATTAGTAAAAGTCGCTGATTATTCAACTTCAAGGGTTGGTGGCGCACTTCTAAAAAGTTTAGGTTTGGGTCTATTCACTACTGCTGCAATCTTAACGCTTGTTAATCAGTGGGTCGATTATGCAGTAAACAAGTTTAATGGACTGCTACCTGATTTGCTTTCAATTATGGCTCTCGCAAGTTTTCCCGAGGGTCTTTCTATCATTACAGGTTTTATCGTGATTAAAGCGACATTGATCGCAAACAAAGTACATATTGGTAAAGGGGCGACAGGATGATTTATTTAATTGTTGGACAACCAAGACACGGCAAGTCACAATTCGCTGCTAAGACATCGAATGACATACATGAAGAAAATTTAAAAATTCAAAAATTAATTGATTCAGGTAAAGCTGATCCTGAAAAGCATGTCATTCGTAAAATTTATTCTGACATCGATGGTCATGCAGAAAATTGTGAATTTGTAGAAAAAGCTCCCGATGATTGGCGTGAAACTCCCGATAACTCAGTTGTTTTTATGGATGAAATCCACTTACGACCTGAATATACTGATTCCAATGGTCGTATGTCACAGCATCAAATGATTGTCGATTTGACAACTCACGGACACCAAAACAAAGACATTTATTTGATTACTCAAGACCCTGAACGCTTAAATCGTGGTATTCGTAAACTTGTTGAAAAAATGTATTTGTTGAAACGTCCTCCCCAGTTGCCTCCTTTTACGTCTGTTTATGTTTTTAGCCGTTGGCTTCGTGATCCGTGGCAAGCAACTAAGAACCCCGACAATTATCACGACAATTACATTTTTAAATTTAATAAAAAATGGCAGGAAATGTATGAAAGCGCATCAAAACATACATCAATAAGATTTCATATTCAGAAAAGTTTTTTTATGCAGGATTTGCAGTTATTGCAATGCTCACTGGGGCTTATTACTTATTCATGAACTCAGGTGCGAAAGACATTGTAAAAGCGGGATTAAATCCAACTGCACCGTCTCAACTTGCTAATACAGCGAATCAGTCAGATTTAGAGATGCAGAAAAAAATTGCAACTTGTGTGGAACAATTCCAATGGACAGAACAGCAATGCAAAGATATTTACGATCACAAGGCACGTGAAGAAAAAAACGCTCAATTACAGGCATCTACAGGCAATTCTATGGAGCAAGTTGTAATTGATTATGAATATGACCCTGCAAAGCCTTATGACGTCAAATATACGCCTAGATTTGAACCCAAAGACTTTCCACGTTGGGAAAATGTTGCGGTCGTAAATGGTGAATGTATTCCATTGACCCAGCAAGGCACTCGTATGCAAGGTGTAAGCAAGGCTGATTGTCTAAGATTTGCTAATGGTGATCGACCGTTCAATTATTACTATGAAGCAAAAGAAAATAGAGCTTCTTATGAATATGCAACTAAAGAAGTTCAACAGGAACAGTCTACTGTTCAAAATCCCGAAGTAAAAGCAGAACCTATCCCATTTGGAACAAAGCCACCAAAAGATATTACTGGAGCGCATTCATTATGAAAATTTATTGCGGTATGTGTGGTTCTCTAATATCTACAGACCTATTTGTAAAACATATGATTTCTAAACATTCAGCTTTTTTTTATATCAAATAAAGCGCTTTGCCGAAATTAGTAGAACGAGTGTCTACGAGTGAATCGGGGAATTAAAATTTTAAAACTTTCTTTCTTTGATTACAGCTCCCGTTTAAACTCTAAGCGATAAAAACAGAGCGTCCGTATGGCGCCAACTGATTGTAGGGGCTTGATTAAATGAAAGATGTGTATCCACAAAATGTAGAAGAAAACAAAAAGCGTGATGAACAACAGCGTTTAAAAGAGAAAAGGGCTCTTAAGCGTCAACAAAGGGTTGATGCTGTGACAAAAACTAGCTTTTTCAAAAGGTTAAACGCTATTTTAGATAGTAAGGCTTTTTATTGGTTTGGGATTATGTGTTGGATTTACTTAGGTTATAGATTTAGCTCGAAATTTATATTTAACTAGTGAAATCTGTTAAATATAAAATTGAGCATATAGGCATAAATAAGATGCCGGTAAAGATTTATGCGTGTAAACCCACATTTGTACAAAACTGGAAGCTATGACAGAAACAAGGGCACACTCACCAGAGCCGACTATGAATACATGCGCGATCTACTGGAGACAGTGCTAGAACAACTGCAAAATTCAGAATTAGATAACGATAAAGAAATAGATCAGCTTAAACAATTTTTTATAAAGTTAGATCATCACATTGATAGGTTGCGTGCGTAGATTTCGGCATAACGTATATTATGTTCATTAGCGTACTCGGCATTGTGAATATAATTTTACTGAGATTCACAATGTCGAGCTGTAGCACCAATTGAGGTTGCGTAGGCTACAGTCTTGGATATGCTATTTAACATAAAATTACGTTATGCGACATCGAGCGCAAAAGAGAAGGGCTATTTTTAGCCCTTATTTTTTTTGTTCAAAATTTCCAAAAATTTAAAAGTAGGGAAGTACGACGTTTCTAATGTCGTACTTAACTCCCATATTTAGGAGTTTTCACTTTAAAATTATACTTCCACTTTCAGATACTTCTAATTTTTCAATGCTTAGTTCTAGTATTTTGTGTACTAGCTGACTTTCTTTTGAGATGCCTCGCATTCCTTTATCTGCAAGCTTGTTATTCAGTTCAATCATTTTTTTATAGAGCTTTTTTTGCTCCCATTCATTCAAATACACGCTTTGAGCCATTTCGATTGCCCTTAAATAAATTTCTATAGAATTCTATAGAAATCTATTGATTATTGGATTGCTATATATCTATAATCCTATAGAAATCTATAGAAAAAGATATTCCGATGATTGATTTTGCAGAAATTCGCTTGTTCGTTAAAGACGAATTTGTTATCTCAGACCGAGATAACAAGCAATTTCTGTTGTCTTTAAATTTGCTTGATCTTGGTGTGACTGTTGGTTCTCGTGATGTCTATCTAGACGAACACGGCAAGATGCAAGTAGGGGCGTTGTACCATCCGTATGACGATTTACCTACTTCATTCACGAATGTTGCTTTTAAACTTGTACATGAAGGCAAAATTAAACCTCATGTCATGATCAAGTGTTCACCTGCAAAAATTATGCAGGGCCATAATATTTTTGGTTCAGATAATTTAGAACTTGGCATTTTTGAAATGCTTGGATACTTGGCTGAATCAAATCCAAAATTGTATGAAATTCTTGATGTACAAAATGCTCAAATCGTAAATTTAGACGTTACATATTCAGCACGTTTAAAAAACGATGACCAAGTTCTTACCGTATTAGATTTTCTGCGCAAAGTCTCCAGTGGCTCACTTCGTAAATCAAAGCTTGTCTATGGCTCTACAGTTTACTGGGGTTCTCCAAATTCAAAACGCTTATGTCGTAAAGCCTACTGCAAGTCTATTGAGTTCCAACTTCAATTAAAAAAATTAAAACGCCTTGCAGCAAAAGGTGAAGTTTTTGCTATTCGTGTCATTAAAGCTATGGAAGACCCGAGAGTTATTGCATTCATGCAAGGACTTTTACGCCTTGAAACACGCTTTAAACCGCTTTGGCTGACTGAGCACGGCATACCTTTAAATGTATTTGAATTAATTAAACATCAATACGCTAACCCGAATTTTTTATCTGAAATATGGCAACTTGCCAATAAACCTTTATTTGAAGCTTTGGAGGGTCACACGATGAAAGCCCTTGATCATGATACTGTCTTTGCAAAAATCTGTTCTGTTTTCGATACATATACAAAGTCGGGGCGCTTATCACAAACCAAGTCCCGCAATATCTTTAATTTTTTCTGTGCGCTTGAATTACATGGTGCTGAAACGCTTAAAAAGAAATATTCAGAAACTAGATATTACGCATATATAAAAGATTTAAGAGCTTGTGGCTTCTCTAAAGCATATCTCCAAAATCTTGATTCTGAATCAAAAAACAACGTCATTCCATTTGTACAACTTGTAAAAATCGATTTCCAAAATCAGGTGCCAGACTGGTATCAGGAACCAACATCACGCTTCGCTAAGGTAGGTTAATTATGCAACTTTCAATCACAGGCAATTTAGAAAACGTATCTGTTTACGAAGATAAAGAGAAAAACGTTAGTTATTACAGTTTAGTTTTTACAAAAAATGTTTGGTCAAACAAATTGAACCGAGACACTGAGGAAGTTGTTTCTGTGTCTATTCCTCAAAAATTAAATTGGACTGTACCTGAGTTCAAAAAGGTCATTGGTAAAACAATTTCATTCAATGTCAATGAGCGCACATTTAATAAAAATATTGCTGGTCAGAGCGTTCAAACTTTTGGCGGTTTCGCTTTAGCTGAAGACGGCAAATTCGTTATTCAGGGGTAAAAATGAACATCAAATACGTGTTATTTGGAAGCGACATCCGCGAATGTCCCAAATGCTTCAACTTAATGCACAAAAACAATATTCCTTTTCACATGACGAAATGTGGGGGTTAACAAAAAATGGCGTATGTCTGCGACTCACTAAATGAATTTGGTCAAGGACTAAATTGCATTGAGCATACCGAATTGATAGTCAAATTTCAGATGCTCCCTGAAATATCAATTGCTCAAGGTAATGCCATAGGAGTGGCTTTTCTAACAGTCTTTGCGGTTGTCCATATTATCAAGGCAGCCAAAAAGGCAATTTCATAAAACTTTCTTGGGGATAAAACCATGGAAAATGTACAAAAATTTAAACCGACTTTAGCCCAAAAAGCGGGTGTTGTAGCTGCGACTGGTTACATGGCTTTAAGTGGATCTGCTGCAAATGCTGCGGGTGAATTTACGCTAGATACAAGCTCTGTTGTTACAACAATTACGGGTGGCGTTGCTGTTGTATCGTCTATCGGACTTGCTGTATTGAGTTTGGTAGTCGTGGTTAAGCTGTTCAAATGGGCACGTTCAGCGCTTTAAAATTCATACCCTTGGCAAGTCTACTTTGTGAGGCTTGCTGAGGGCTCGCAAGCAAGCGAACAAAGAGACTTAGCCATGTCAATTGAATCTTTTGGAGCTTATCTATCCATTTTAATGTGGATCATGATTGCATATAAATTATTTTGAGAATTAACAATGAAAAATCTTTTTTTGCTTGGGGCATTGTTAATTCCCACAATAGTTTATTCAGCAAATGACCTTGAGCGTTGGAATAGTGAAGTTGGTCGCACAGTTCGCCAAACTCAGTCAGATAAACTTGCTCAGACTACATATAGGGAAATGAGTTCAAAAAATGTGACTGTTTCTCAAGACATGCGTACTGTCTACCCGCAAATTGAAACAAATGCTCAAGTTGCTGGATCAAGAACCCGTGTCGTTGCTGAAGCTGTACTTGAAGTTGATAAAGATAAGGTTTGGCGAGATTGGAATAAGAAATTAAATAAATTTGGTAAAGGTACAGCAGCTGGAGTTGCTGGTAGTGTAATTGTTGGCTACATCTTGGATGGTGTGGGTTGGGTTATGGATGAGGGCGGAAAGGTGAATAGGCCTCCTTCTGAAAAAGAATTAGGTGAACCTAATGCGCCTTGGTTTGCTAATGGCTACAGATCAGATTATTCTGGATATAAAGATAAAGTCTTTGATACTCCATATTTTGCCTGTTTATATTCTGCTGAAATACAGTCTAAATTTTGGGGTTCACCTACTTCACTAGTTTCTGTTTCTGGTACTACTTGTAATTTACGTTCTCAATCTGGAATAACAGGACAAGTTAAAGTCATTTATAATTCACATCCTAATTATGATCCATCATCAACTAAACCTACATCTGTGCCGTTTCAGAAGAAGAAAAAGAACGAGTATTAAAAGAACTTTTAAACGATCCAAAATATGCAGATCTTGCTGCCGATATATGATTGGTAATACATATTCTATAGGCCCTGATAATCCTGAACCTGATCCCGATGTCGTTAATGATATTAAGGACAAGCAAAAAGACGTTTTAAAGTCCGATAACCCTAAAGGGGATGGTTAAAACACGTACTGATCCAAAAATTGACACTGGTACACAAGGTCAAGCGGATACTACGCCTAAACCTGACACAGGAACAGGGACGAACCCGCGATACAGGTACAGGAACAACGCCTAGTCCCTAATCCACGTCCTAACAATGGCTCTAGTACTACATTTGAACTCCCTGCATTTTGTAATTATGCAGCTAAGTTATGCGACTGGTTGTGACTGGACGCAAGAAGATAAAGAACTTGAAGAAGCTGAAAAAGAAGAACCGAAGAATTAGATTTAGGCACGATTGATAAAAACCGCTTTAGTGCTAACGGACAATGTCCTGCACCAAAGGAAATCGATTGAAACGTTAATGCATTAGGCAGAAATGTTAATTTTGATTTTAAAATTGAAATGGACACCTATTTGCAGTGTTGCAGAAGATACAGCCCCCTTGTTTACTTATTTCACTATTACAGGCCTTTTAATTTTAGTCGGTGGAGGGCGTAGCAGTGAGCCTTAAAGGAATATTAGTAAAAGTCGCTGATTATTCACTTCAAGGGTTGGTGGCGCACTTCTAAAAAGTTTAGGTTTGGGTCTATTCACTACTGCTGCAATCTTAACGCTTGTTAATCAGTGGGTCGATTATGCAGTAAACAAGTTTAATGGACTGCTACCTGATTTGCTTTCAATTATGGCTCTCGCAAGTTTTCCCGAGGGTCTTTCTATCATTACAGGTTTTATCGTGATTAAAGCGACATTGATCGCAAACAAAGTACATATTGGTAAAGGGGCGACAGGATGATTTATTTAATTGTTGGACAACCAAGACACGGCAAGTCACAATTCGCTGCTAAGACATCGAATGACATACATGAAGAAAATTTA
>QWBT01000959.1:0-115805 GCA_004802465.1 Citrus hindsii
CGTGGCCATCGCATGAAAGTGCTGGTACATGATGGACTGGGCATCTGGCTGTGTGCCCGGCGTTTGGAACAGGGTAAATTTCACTGGGCTCAAGTTCACCAAGGTGAAACCGTGGCCCTCAGCCCGGAACAGTTACAGGCATTAATCCAAGGTTTGCCCTGGCAGAGAATTGGATTGCAGCAAGTGGTGAATATGCTCTAAACCAAGCTCGACCATTCTGCCATCCTCCAAACGTTCTATTTCATTATCTTCATGACCTCAGGCATACTGCGGTCATGAATACGCTGCCTGACTTAAGCCAACTGACCCATGAACAACTGCTGGAATTCACCAGACAGTTGGCGCTGCAGCATCAGTCTCTAGCACAATCAAACCAGCAATTAGATGCCAGAGTTCAACATCTTGAAGTCACCAATCAGCAATTAGATTCTAAAGTTCAACATCTTTCTATTCTCAATCAAAAATACGAGCATGAGCTCGCACTATTTAAACAGCACAAATTTGGCAGTAAAAACGAACATCTCACCGCAAAACAAATCCATCTGTGGGACGAAGCGGTTGAAGAGGATATCGCAGCAGTTGATTTGGAACTGGAGCGGCTGAATGCAGATAAAACCGATGCAGCGACACAGAAAGCCAAAACCAATAAACCTAAACGTCGACTGCTACCCGATCATCTACACACCATCCGTATTGAGCATGAACCTGCATCAACCCAATGCAGTTGTGGCTGCCAGTTACGTCGTATCGGCGAAGATATCAGTGAAAAACTGCATTTCAGACCGGCACAGTTCTATAAGGAACAGCATGTGCGTGGCAAATGGGTCTGTGATCAGTGTGACACCCTGACTCAGCAAGCGATGCCCGCCTATGTGATTGATAAAGGCATTGCTTCACCTGAACTGCTCAGCCATGTGCTGGTATCGAAGTATGCCGATCATTTGCCGCTGTACCGTCAGCGCCTGATCTATCAGCGGGCGGGCATTGATCTGTCCAGATCTACTTTATCTGACTGGATTGGTCGCTGCGGTGTGGAACTGGAACCTCTGGCGAATGCCTTAAAACAGGTGGTGCTGCAACAGCGGGTGATCCATGCCGATGAAACACCAGTCACCATCATGCGGATGGGTGATGATGAGAAAAAACCGAAGAAAGGTTATGTCTGGGCCTATGCCACTACACAGTACAATCCAGTTCAAGCGGTGATCTATGACTTTCAGGATAGCCGTTCAGGTCAGCATGCAGAAGAGTTCCTGAATGGCTGGCAGGGCCATCTGGTCTGTGATGATTACAGTGGTTATAAAGCACGCTTTAAATCAGGCGATGTCATTGAGGTGGGCTGCATGGCGCATGCACGTCGTAAATTCCATGAGCTACATGTGACTGGGAAAAGTCAGATCGCTGAACAGGCATTACTGATGATTCAGAAACTGTATGCGATAGAAGCAGAACTCAGGAAAAAGACCGATGGTACAGCGGAAGACCGCCGCGAATACCGACAACTGCATAGTCAACCAGTGATGCAACAACTATATGAATGGCTCAACCAACATCATCTGACAGTGCCATCGAGTTCTCCCACCGCCAAGGCCATCAATTACACTCTGAAGCGTTGGCCAGCTTTAAGCCGCTATCTGGATGATGGTAATTTGCCTATAGATAATAACTGGATTGAAAATCAGATGCGCCCCTGGGCGTTGGGACGTAAGAACTGGCTGTTTGCTGGCTCGCTGCGCAGCGGCCAACGAGCTGCCAATATCATGACTTTAATCCAGTCAGCAAAGCTGAATGGACTGGATCCGTATGCCTATTTAAGTGATGTGCTGAAAAGGCTGCCGACGCATAAAGTGACCCAAATAGAAGAATTACTGCCACACCGCTGGAAATCCGACCAAAATTAAAAAATAGGCATGGGATTCAGCGGACGCTTACCAAGATTATCGAGATGAGTATCCTTAATTTGTTTAATGCCATTTTGTGAGTTATTAATTGATTCTGCACTAAATTGAAATGGGAAGATTCGGGAAGAACTGGGACTAAGTGAGATGAAAGCCTGTGATGGCAATAGTTTGAGGGAATTTTTAAGGGCAACCCAGGATTAACTTGATTTACCCTTTGTTTTGCACCAATTTTACCATTTTTTTAATTTAGCAAGTTTTTTATAATTCATTTTGCACTAATTATTTTTCATTAGTTAGGTATTCATAATAGTTCAATGTTTCTTCTATTAAGTTATTGATTACTTCATACTGAAATAACTCATCACTCCATTCATTACGAATAAAATTTCTTGTCTCGTGAATATCCATATAAAAATGATGACTTCTATTGCCATAGCTAGAAAATCTATTTGAAAAAACAGAGATTTTATGCGGAAGAGATTCTGCAACACTAGATATGATCATTGCCATCCACCTATTTGACAGCTTAGTCTTATCATCTGAGATTTTCTTTAAAGCCTTTTCTACAATAACAAATGCAATCTCTATTGGATAACGCAACCTATTTTCAGTTTTACCGACTAAATATTCATATATATGTAAAAACATTTCTCCATTTTCAAATTCGCCTCGTTCAGAAGAGCGAGCCGAGCTACAGATATCTCTATGAATTCGAACGGCTTCTCGTAAATAGTGTAGGCTCATACCTTCGCTATTAATGTAGTCATTCTTCTTAGTAAGTTTTCCTATTTCAACACCATCATCGTTGTGATCTTGTGAAACTGTATCTAACGGTTTTATTTCTTCGAGCAACTTCGTTGCTTGTTGCTCAAATGGCTCCCCTATTCCCTTTTGCACCCACTCAATATTTGCACCAGTTGCTTCCGAAATTTTTTGTGCAACTGATAAGTGCATATTCTTATTGTTTTTTTTGAAAATTCCAAAAATTGTTGAGTTTGATAAGCCTATACGCCCGCACCAGCCATATAGAGATTCATCCGCACTTCTAGGCATAGAGCCATTAGCCATTAGAAAGTACATACGAACCTGAATCGGCGTTAATTCATTTTCGCAATTAAACTCTTTAAATTGCGAAGTCTGAACACTTCCTAAATCAAAATTACGAAATTTATTATTCTGTTTTTTATCAATCATTTGAATACATTCCTCAAAAAATACTTCGCAAATTGAATTGCGAAGTGTTGACTGCGAAGTTTTTACGAAGTATCTTTTGTTTAGAAAGGGTAATTACCCAATCTAACGAGTTAAAAAATGCCTAAAAAGGCTAAGGAGTTCACATGGGATTAGAGCAAAAACCCACAGAACCATGGGATAGATACAGTATTGAAGCTGAGATTAAACGTCGCGGAAAAAGCGTTACTCAGCTTGCAAAAGATTACGGAATGTCTGACAGGACAGTTCGCAATGCACTGTATCACCCAAGTAAAAAGGGCGAAATTGTTATCTCCAAATTTCTGGGAGAACCTTTGCACGAGCTATTTCCAGACCGTTGGACGAGTGATAACAAACGAATATACCCACGTTACAGCAATAAGGAATGTGCTTTATGAAAACGCATTACAGCATTGCTGATCTATTCGCATTGAATCTAGAAGGTTACCCATCCACAAGGAGAGGTTGGGAATATCTAGTTAAAGCGAATAAGTGGAAGTATAGAGAAGTTCCTAGCAGAGGAAAAGGCGGAATCCGAAAGGAATACGAAATTAGTAGCGAACTAAGAACATTAATTTCTATTGATGAGATTAAAAGCGAAGTAATTACTACTGAAAAAAGTACTGAATTAAGTACTCAAGTAGAACTTCAAGACCCAACTTCATTAATGGACTGGCAACGTGAGGTCGCTGAAAATCGCTTGTTTGTTGTGCGTTATATCCAACAACTAATCAAACAAGGGGCTAAAAAGACTCCAGCGATTGAACAATTCATTGCAGATGCTGAAGCACAAACATTACCAGCAGAAATGCAGGACTCTGTGAGCAAAGCCAATGCCAAAGCTGGAGAAGATCGGACTGTTTCTCGTCGTAGTGTATTTGACTGGATTAAAACAGTTGAAGATGCTGAAAAACATAAGATTAACGTCATCAGTGTGCTTGCACCTAAAGCACGTCGCGCTGAAGTACCAGTTTGGGCGGTGGAATTACTCAAGCTTTGGGCTCAACCACAAAAGCCCACTTTGACATCAATTTTGGAATTACTTCCAAAATACTTAAAAGATGATATGCCTTGCCCTACTTATAGCCAGGCATACCGCTTCATTAATGAAAAAATGGGCAATGTGGAAGCACAACGCGGGCGAATGGGTAACCGTGAATTGAAAAATTTACTTCCGTTTATTCGTCGTGATACTGAGCAACTGCTACCAACGGATGTATATACCGCTGATGGTCACTGTTTTGATGCTGAAGTAGCACATCCAATGCACGGCAAGGCTTTCCGTCCTGAGATTACCGCCATTATTGATGTGGCGACACGTCGCATGGTCGGTTGGTCGATAGATCTAGCTGAAAGTGGTTGGGCTGTACTGGATGCAGTGCGTATGAGTGCCTGCGAATGCGGTATTCCTGCCATTTTTTATGTCGATAACGGCTCTGGCTATAAGAACCAAATGATGGGGGCTAAAGGCCGTGGTGTGATGGCTCGTTTAAATACGGAAATGAGCCATGCCCTGCCTTATAACTCTCAAGCAAAAGGGCTGATAGAACGTAGCCACCAGACTTTATGGGTTAAAGCTGCCAAGAAATTACCATCATACATTGGTAAAGACATGGATGCTGAAGCTAGCAACAAGATGCACAAGCTAACTCGTAGTGAAATCAAGAAGTTTGGCGTTTCAAAAAGTTTGATTAGCTGGACTGATTTTTTAGCTTTTGCTGATGAGGTTGTACGTGACTACAACAATAAACCGCATAGTGCCTTAAAACGCATTACTGACCCTGTGACTTTTAAAAAGCGTCATTTAAGCCCATTAGAAGCATGGAGTGCAGCGTTAGAAATGGGTGCGCCAATAGACCGTGTGGAAGATTGGGACGCTGAAGATCTATTTCGCCCGTATGAAGAATGCAGAGTGCGTAGAGGTGAAATTCAGCTGTTTAGTAACCGTTACTTTAGCCCAGATCTTGCTGAGTACCACGGTGACACAGTACTCGTGGGTTATGACATCCACAATGCTGACCAAATTACAGTACGAGATGATGATGGCCGTTTGATTTGTTATGCGAAATGGAATGCCAATAAACGTGCTTACTTCCCGCAAACCAAAGTTGAACAAGCGCGTCAACGTCGCGCTGATGGACGCTTACGTCGCTTAGCAATTAAACAAGATGAGGTGCGCTTAGAAGCTAATCCGCAGTTAGTGATTGAACACATGGAAAATCAGAATGTTATTCCATTTAACAGCAACAAACACCAACAGCTCATGGATGAATTAAATGCTTTGCCAGTTCGCCAAGAGAAAGAAGTTATTTATT
Organism: Citrus hindsii; assembly: GCA_004802465.1. Classification (NCBI taxonomy): domain Eukaryota; kingdom Viridiplantae; phylum Streptophyta; class Magnoliopsida; order Sapindales; family Rutaceae; genus Citrus; species Citrus hindsii. Next base: position 5,429 of record QWBT01000959.1, read on the forward strand.
TCAAAGATGTACCAAGTACAAAAGTAGAGCCACTTAAAAAATTAAGTCCAGTACAGCGCTGGATAGAACTTGATAAACAAATCAAAGGAGGTATGCAACTGAAAGAAAAAGATCAGTTTTTTTGGAAGGAGTTCCCGACTTCAAAAGCATATAAACAACGGGAAATAGATGATGCTGAGCTAAAAGTCTATCTAGCCCAGCACCAAGCCTAGTCGGTACGCCAATACCGTCTAGATTGAACAACAACTGTACAACTTATTATTTTATGGTGATGCAAATGAATGCAGATGTCAATTTTTCTAACACAGCAATCGCTCAGATTCGCAACATTTCACAGTGCTATGAGGCTGTGAAACGCACGATGGACCGTAATCCATTGTTGCCTGGTATCTCGGCTTTTTATGGTCCAAGTGGTTTTGGTAAGTCTACCGCTGCCAATTATGTGGCCACTAAAACCAACGCATTTTATGTGCAAGTTAAAAGCACCTATACCAAAAAAGCCTTTTTACAAGCGTTATTGCGGGAAATGAGTATCCCTTACCCGGCAACACTTTCAGAAATGATGGAGCTTGCCACAAGTGAACTGGCTAAGTCTGGACGACCACTGATTATTGATGAGTTTGACCACTTGGTGCAGGGCAATAAGGTTGAAATTATCCGCGATTTATACGAAGGCAGCCAAGGGACATTCTTGATCATCGGTGAAGAAATGCTGGCACGTAAATTGGAAAAGTGGGAGCGGTTTCACGGGCGTATTTTGAACTGGGTTCCAGCTCTACCTGCCGATCTAAACGATGTCACATTATTGGCTTCTATTTATGCACCACAACTTCAGATTGATGAATCGGTCTTGGAACAACTGTTGGCGCAAGTTCGTGGTTCAACTCGACGTGTTTCAACAAACCTAGAAATGTTAAATGAAAAAGCATTAGAAGCTGGTGAACCGCATATTACAAAACAAATACTCAAGGAGCTTTTACTTGATGGCTTTGTAACTGGCGAAAGCCCTAAGCCACGCAGCTTCTGAGGGTATTAGATTCATGCAAGCTGGTAAAAATATATCATTCACTTTCACTTTGGGACTGGAAATCGACACTATGAAAGCAGGACAGCCGTATCAATCACCACGCCAACGCGTTTGGACTGCTATTCGTAAGAATCGTGAAGTATTCACGATTCAACAGGTCGCTGATCATGGGCAAATGAAATATGAAAGTGCTCGTGAATTTGTCAACTGTCTCACTAAAGCGGGAATTGTTGAAGTTACTTCATCAACACCACTACATCATGAAAACTGTGTTGTGAAGCAAAAGTTTTTCAAGCTCGTTCTCGATCTTGGATTTAATGTACCTAACGTTTCTAAAACTGGAGAAATCCAGTCCAAGCAAACTGGAACAAAAGCCATGTGGAATACATTGCGAATCACTAAAAATGCAATGAATTACGTAGAACTTGCAAAAATTTCATCAAATGATGAGCTTCAAATTACTGAACTGACAGCTCGTGAATATTTACGTTTCCTTTATTACGCTGGTTACTTGCGAATTACGCAAGCTTCAAAAACGGCTGGCAAAGGGGAAAAAAGAAAATACCAGTTGTTGCCTGATATGAATACAGGCCCAAATCCGCCACAAATCCAACGGGCTAAGCAAGTCTTTGACCCTAATACAAATCAAGTGATGTTTACAGAGCGCCCTGAACTCGAAGAAGAAATTAAGCACGGCACTTTATTACATGAACAAGAGGAAATGAACGATGAATCTTAAAGCACAGATTGACCCAGAACTACATGAATTTATTCATCAGGACAGAATTCGACTGTTTACAGAACGTAATGAATTTAAGCGCTTAGCTGAACAAAATGAACTTGAGCTGAATGAAACACAGGTACGGAGTAAGCAAGTCATTTCACTGCTTCTCGCAATCAATATTGTTCTGATTGGAGTACTCACTTATGTCTTGCAACACACCTAAACCGAAATGGATTGAGCTTGTAGAGAACCGTATTGAGCAGCTGGGCACGATTCAAAAAGTTGCAGATGAATTGGGCTATGCCCGACCGAGTTTGTCACTGGCACTACGGGGAAAATATGTAGGCAGTACAGACCGCCTAGAAAAGATTGTTATGCGGGTGTTGGGCAGTATTCACTGCCCTCACCTAGACCAAGTAATAACCCCAGAGGCTTGTGTTGGTTTTCATGAACGTGAAGCACCAACACAAAACCCAGTAGAAATGCGCCACTGGCGGGCATGTCAAAAGTGTCCACATGCTTGCGTTAAAAAAAGAATCACTTAAGAGGTAGTAATGGCAGATCTAGCAGATTTAGCAAACGACAAGAATGACGAGTTGATCTTAAGCACTCTCAATAATCGTCCTGATTTTAACCAACCCAGCGCCTATGAATGTGAAGACTGCGGTAATGAAATTCCAGAGCAACGACGTGCTTTGGGTAACGTAAAACTTTGCATTGATTGCCAAATTGCAATCGAGAATGACTCGAAACATAAATTTAAAAAAGTGGGATATTTATGAACGCAGTAACAGAAATTCCAGCAGGATACCGCATTGATGCAAAAGGCCGATTGATCCCTGTTGATCAGATCAAAGCTATGGATATTGAACGTAGCGATTTAGTTGAACGTTTAATTGGTGGTGCGAAGGTTTTACAGCAAGAGATGTTGGCTTTTAAAAAGCTATCTTTTGAAGACATTGCGGCATTTATCCAACTTTCTGCTGAACAACATGACGTTCAAGTCGGTGGAAAGAAAGGAAATGTAACGTTGTTTAGCTTTGATGGTAAATACAAGATTGTGCGTCAAAGCCAAGAAAGTATTCGTTTTGATGAAAGCCTTCAAGCGGCTAAGGCTTTAATTGACGAATGTATTTCCGAATGGGCTACGGGTTCTAACGACAATATTCGCGTATTGATCAATGATGCATTTCAAGTAGATAAAGAAGGAAAAATTTCAACTGGCCGTGTTCTCACCTTGCGTCGTTTAGATATTCGGGATGAGAAGTGGCTGCGTGCAATGGATGCAATCAGTGAAAGTATCACTGTCACAGATAGTAAGAATTATGTGCGCTTTTATGAGCGTGACCATGAAGGCAGATATCAGGCAATTTCGCTCGACTTTGCCAATGTTTAAACCTGTTCCAACTTAATTGATTTAACAAAACAAAAGGTCCCGCCTTTTGGCGGGATTTTTTTACCCAAAATTTAGGAAAAACAATGATTTTAAAAGAAGACGTAGACAAGTTACCCCCTGAAGTTGTGCAAAGTATTAAGGAGACTTCATGATGAGTATGACCCGTGAAGAAGCAATTTTGAAAATCAAAAAATGTTTAGCATTAGCAAAATCTGCTAATGAAAACGAGGCAGCAATAGCTTTACGTCAGGCACAGTCATTGATGCGGGAATTCCAAGTTGACCCTGACTTACTGGATATTGTTGAGGCCAACTGCTTAAGCAATGTGAAGAAATCTCCACAAGCATGGGAAGCGGCTTTAGTAGGTTTAATTGCTAAATCTTTGCAGTGTCGCCTAATTTTCTCATCGGGCAATCCTTACTATGGGACCAAGGCTCAATGGACATTTATTGGAATTGACCCTGCTCCTGAAATTGCATCCTATTCATTTGATGTACTCTATCGTCAAGTCAATCGTGCAAGAAAAACCTTTATTGAGACTTCATTAAAACGGGTCACAGTGAAGAAAAATAAGGTCCGTCGTGCCGATTTATTTTGTGAGGGATGGGTTCAATCTATTCGACATTTAATTACTGAAATTGATATCGAAATACCAGAGAACACTACAACACGTATCAAAAAATATATGGATCAAGCCCATAGCAATCTTGGCTCATTTACACCTAAAGATCGCAATAAAGGTAAAGCACTAAACGCTAGTGATTACCATGCAGGTCAACAGTCTGGTAAATCTGCTCAATTAAACCAAGCAATGAATGGTGGTAAACAATATGAAAAAATAGGGACATCAATATGAGTCTAAGTAAAGAACAAAAGGCTTTCATTCTTAAACAGTTAGAAAGCCAATTCAATAATGTAGAGCTGAACTGTGATGGCTACGTTATCAATTTATCATTGAGCCGCTACAAAATGCGTTTGGTAGTAGATATTCATATCAATGGTTGGTTTAAAGGTGAGTGGTTGAACTCAACTAAAGGACATCCTGAAACTAAATATTTACCAATTAAGAAGAGGGCATTTTTTACACCAAAACGTAAAGCAGAAATAGTTAAAGCTTTTGGTAAACGTGCAGCTAAAAAAATGTTCCCTAAATTAGATGAAGTACATGAAAGTCGAAGCTGCTTTTTTACTTCACCACAAGCTGCTTTATCACATCTGATTAAAGTCAGCGATTCTGTAGAGTTAGTTGGGGAGTTGGCAGCATGAAAAAATCCTCACGTAATGATCGTTTAGCCACAATCCATATGGGTAAAAAAGCGCTGAACCTTGATGAGGATACCTACCGTGACATGCTTCAGCATGTCACTGGTAAGCGTTCTGCCAAAGATATGACAATGGATGACTTGTTAAAAGTCATTCAGCACCTGGATCAGCTTGGATTCTCTAAGCGTAATTTTGGGAATAAGCCCAAAGTGAAACTATCAAAGGAGGCTTTAATTGGAAAAATTGAGGCCCATTTGACCGAGCATAAGCTGCATTGGAACTATGCAAAAGGTATTGCTAAACAAATGTTTCAAAAGGACGCGTTAGAATTTTGTACGGAAAATGAACTGTGGCGTATAGTTGCGGCATTGGAGTACAAAGCAAAGCGGGCCAACAATGAAACAAGACGAGTTCCTAGACAAACTACCAGACAACCTTCGGCTGATCATTCAGCTAACTGACTACAGAACTGCCATGATTCTGATTAAGCATTATGGCGGTTTTGACTATCACTTCCCTCCTCTTAAATCCATTTCTGAAAGCCATGAGCTCGCTGAGCTTCTTGGCTTTAACAACTTAAGAAAGTTATGCCAATATTGGAATGGACTTCCTGTTTATATTCCTAAGTCTGATCGATACATCGGCATTTTACGTGATAAGCGTATTGAGCAAGATTTAGAGGAACTTGGTGCATCAACCAAAGTACAACGTGAACTTGCCAAAAAATATAACGTCACTCCGCGCTGGATTCGTTCAGTACGCAAGAAGCAAGTTGATAAACCATCAGCGACAATGAAGCAAAGTCGGCAACTGGATATGTTTGCTTGTTAAGTACCTCTTTGTTCTCCACCAACCACCTTCGGGTGGTTTTTTTATGGAAGCATTTCCGCAAGGAACTGATTGCAAAATCATCAAAAATTACAGGACGTTAAATAAGAGTTTATTTAAATGTCTGAAAAGTTAAAAAAGAAGTTTGTGTTATCCAAACTGAGTTTGAGTCGTCTTGAGGGTGTAGATGCCAATTTAATCAAGGTTGTTAAGCGTGCCATTGAAATCACCCCGCAGGACTTCATGGTCGTTGAGGGTGTGCGCACGAAAGAGCAATGCTATATCAACTATGGCAAAGGCCGTACTGCTGCACAATGTACAGCGAAAGGTGTACCTGCAAAATATGCCCTACCTAAAGCAGCCAAAGTGACCTGGCTGAACAATCCTCTTGATAGTAAACATGTCACAGGTAAAGCCGTGGATTTGGTTCCCTACCCTGTGGACTGGAATGATTTATCTAAGTTTGACCAAATGGCTCAAGCCATGTTTGCCGCGGCCAAAGAATTAGGGGTATCCATTCGCTGGGGTGCGGATTGGGACAATGACGGTAATTACCGCGAAAAAGGTGAATATGACTCACCTCATTTTGAACTTTGAGGAATCTGATCATGAGCCATAAAAAATCTAAAGTTCCTCATTCATTGATTCAAACCCGTATTCAGCAAGGCGTTCAAGAACAGGTTGAAAAGCGTGGCAATGCAGACTATCGGCATGGATATGAAACTGGGCAAAAAGACCTTCAGTTGATTGTAAATGCCAACGAGTCCGACAAGATTCAACAGTTACGTCTAAACGCCTCAAACCTTGAAAGTCGGTTAGACCAGTCAATGCTGACGCTCAGCGAAAAAGATGCATTGTTGATTGAACAAGGCCAAACCAACAACAACCAAATCCAACAGATTCTTGATCTTAAACACAAGCTGAAGCAGAGCGAATCCAATCTTCAGACTGTGCGCCAAGAGTACGTCATGGGCGTAGCCAGCTCTGTAAATGATGGCTTCTTGGTTCACAACTGGCGCACTGGTTGGAAATGGTTAAGTAACTTGTTTTTCACCTTGATTGCTTTTTTTGCTGTAACTCCAATTCCTGATTCTATTTTAGCCGTTTTACCTGATGACATTCGTATGCACGTGATTGCCTGGTGCGCCATTTGTGGTCTTGTAAGCCGCTTTATTAATCAGAGCAAAGGCGTTCAATCATGGTCATTGAAGTCTTAGTACGCAAACGTCCTGTAGTCGTGGTGGTGTATGCCCTGTTTGATTTATTAGACGGCATACGCCATCCAATCCAAACCACAAAGCGAATAAAGAAGAGTATTCAAAATGCCAAAAGTCACATTTTCAAAAACTGCAATCATCAATCTTGCAGACTATGTTCTAAAAAATTACGGGCATATCAACGAAACCGTTGAAGCAGGTATTACGGCCACCCAAAAGACGTATACCAATATTAAGCTCACCTCGTTAGCGGTATATGACATGTTTCAAGCCACCGCAAAATATATGCAAGCTGTAGAGAATGAAGGTGTTCTCAAAGGTCTTGCCAAAAAAGAAGCTGTGCTGGAGTTCATGATTAAAGAGTACTTAGAAACTCACGCAGAAATTAAGCAAATCTGGTCAGGTTGGCATACCACAGTGTCTTGGTTTATCGATTCTTTAATTAGCATGCTGAACAGTGGTCGTTCAGTCCTTCAAGCCTTTGTTGGTTAAGGGGTGATATGTGGCTATTCAAATGGATTTATATCAATGGATCATGATTTTGATTGCGATGATCAGTACTGTCATCGCAACCATCAAAATTCTATGGGGGCGCATTGAAACAAATCTCAATAACAACTTTCAGGTCATGCAAAACCGACTTGAAGATGTTGCGAAGCAATCCGCACAGAACCATGACGACATTCGTGATCTAGAACGAAAATTTTATAAGTTTCAGATTGATTTGCCACATGTCTATGTTGCTCGTGAAGACTATATTCGCGGCCAAACCGTGATTGAAGCCAAGCTTGATGCTTTGGCTTCAAAAATTGAAAACGTTCAAATACGCCAAGGAATGAATAAACAATGACAGATCTCGTAAAAGCACGTCGTGAAAACATGCGTTGGTTGTTACTGAATGCACTGAATAATGCCCGACCATTGGGTGCAATGGACGTTTTAGTTTTGACTGTGGTTCAAGCCATTTATCCAGACGCTACCGCCAACGAACTCCATGCTCAATTGGCCTATTTAGAAATAAAGAACTGGTTGATATTAGCCGTAAACCTGATGGGCATTGGCATTCTCTCCTTAATTCTAACGGCATTGATGTGGTGGAATATACCGTTGATTGTCCTGCTGGAATTGCACGCCCAGCGAAGTACTGGGGGTAATCATGGCGAAGCCCTCTGCAATTGATCAGTTAAATCCTGATGATAAGTTTTGGTTAGATACCTGGTTCAAAGATAAAGGCTTTTGTGGCTATGTCGAGATTGCCGAAATCTTGATGGAGCGTGGTTATAGCATCAGTAAGTCTAGTGTCCACCGCTATGGGCAAAAGCTTGAACAGAAGCTTGCTGCGGTTCAAGCCTCTACCCAAGCTGCAATTATGATTGCCGAAGCTGCGCCTGATGATAGTGATATGCGTACTCAGGCAGTATTGTCACTGATGCAAACCCAATTGTTTGACACATTAATTAACTTGCAAGAAGCGGGTACTGAAGGTGTAGATCCTGCCAAGCGTTTAGCATTAATTTCGAGCTGTGGTAAAGGCATTGCATCCATTGCTCAAGCATCCATTGGTCAAAAAAAATGGATGTTGGATGTCCGTGATCGTGTTGAAAAAGCAGCTCAAGCTGTAGACAGCATTGTCAAAAAAGGTGGCCTCTCGTCAGAAGCAGCTGACGTTATCCGTAAAGAAATTTTAGGAATTGCACAATAATTATGAATGCTCCAGTTTCTCCGATTCTAACGCCTGACTTTAATAGTTCTAGCCCTGCTGTTTTATTGCCCTATCAGCAGGCTTGGATTGCAGATAAAAGCCAACTTAAGGTGGCTGAAAAGTCACGTCGTATCGGATTGACTTGGGCGGAAGCCGCAGATGTTGTTTTACAGGCCATGTCTGAGGGCGGACAAAACGTCTACTACCTTGGTTATAACAAGGACATGACCGTTGAATTTATTCAAGCTTGTGCCATGTGGGCTAAGGCTTTCAATGCCGCGGCAATGGAAATTGAGGAAGGTGTTTGGGAGGATGGTGATAAGCATATCCAAACCTTTATCATTCGCTTTCCAAACTCAGGTAAACGAATTGAAGCGCTGACCAGCCGACCATCTAACCTTCGTGGTCGTCAGGGTATTGTTATTCTGGATGAGGCAGGCTTCCACGAAAACCTAGATGAATTATTAAAAGCGGCATTAGCCCTTTTAATTTGGGGTGGATCTGTCCGTGTCATTAGTACTCATGATGGCGAAGATAATCCATTTAATGAATTGATTAAGGAAATTCGTGCAGGTAAACGTAAAGGCACAGTCCATCGCACTACCTTTAAGGAAGCGGTAGAGCAAGGTCTATACAAGCGCGTTTGTTTACGTAAAGGTATCGAGTATAACCCCTTAGAAGAGCAAGCTTGGGTAGATGATGTTTATAGCTTTTATGGTGATGCAGCCGATGAAGAGTTGGATGTTATTCCAAGTAAAGGTGGTGGTCGCTGGTTAAGCCAGGCATTGCTAGAACAGCGTCAGAAAGAAGTACCGATCATTCGCTGGTCTGCGCCTAAAAACTTTGAGCAATGGTCTGAAGAAGCACGTCATAATGAAATTGAGTTGTTATTCAATGATGTGATCAAGCTATTAATTGAGGCATTACCTAAGAAGGTAAAAAGCTTTTATGGTTTGGACTTTGCGCGTCGCTCTGACCTTTGTGTGTTTTGGCCTTTGATTGAATACCAGGACACGCGCAAGCACTGCCCTTTTGTGCTTGAACTTTCCAATATGCCTTATAAGCAACAGGAACAATTATTTAAACTGATTGCCAAGGCATTACCCAACTTCAGTAAAGGTGCACATGATGCAACAGGTAACGGTGGTTATTTAGCTGAAGCCATGCAATTGGCATTTGGAGAAAAAATTGAAGCGATCCATCTGAGTGAAGGTTGGTATCGAGAACATACCCCGCACTTTAAAGCAGCGTTAGAAGATAGTGATATTGTCACTATCCCCAAAGATAAAGACATCATGGATGATCACCGTGCCTTTGTACTGGTGAATGGTGTTGCACGTATTCCACAGAAGAGAGCTACAGGCGCTGACGGCTTAAAACGACATGGTGATAGTGCAATCGCCCACTTGCTAGCGGACTATGCCAGCAAGAATCCAACTGGGGCTATTGAGTTTATTGAATTACCGTCAAAGGATAACACCGCATTTGATGAAGATTATTATAACCAATCACCTTTTTGGGGTTAACTTAACTAGTTCGTGTGATTCTTTTATGAATTGAACCAAGCGACTTCCCTACTTCAAGAAGGTATATTTGTTCATAAGCTCTACCTAAAATACTTTCATATTTTAAATGTATAACTCTTTCAAAAGTGACATGGGATTCATATGTCAGCTTTTCATTAGCAGTAAATGCAGATGTAATAGTTACATTCGTACCCTTTGTTAAAACATTAAAATGTTTAGATGCGTCAACTGAGCAATTTGTAACATCTATTTTTACAAGGATATTTCTAGCATCATTATCAGAAATATTCTTAATATAAAAAGTGAAAGAATACAAACCGCCTGAATTAATAAATCCTGCATCAACTTCTATAAATGGTTCAACGGTATTATGTCTTTCTTCAATTTCTAGTCTCTGATATTCAGCCATTTGTTTTTGTTGTTCAACAGATGCTTTCATTTCTTGAACTTGTAAATTTAAGGCTTCAGAGGTGGATCAGGAAATTTGAACAACACTTATAAGTGATATTTTGCTCCCCAAATGATGTTATAAACATCAATATATGGAGTATTTTATGGCACGTAGACCAAGAAGAAATCATTCAAATGATTTTAAAGCTAAGGTAGCACTTGCTGCGATTAAAGCAGAAAAAACACTTGCTGAATTGAGTGCTGAATTTGATGTTCATCAAAACCAAATTATCGACTGGAAAAATCAACTGATTTCAGCTTCCTCGCAAGCTTTCGATCAATCAAAAGCTCCAACAGAACCACCCATCGATCTAAAAAAACTACATGCAAAAATCGGTGAGCAGGCATTAGAAATTGATTTTTTAGAAGGTGTGTTGAAGAAACTGGGCCGCTTCAACCACAAAAGTTAATCGATGACTCACTTCAGATTTCAGTATCTAAGCAAGCTCAGCTGCTGAAAGTCTCCCGTGGTTGTTATTACTATCGCCCAAAACCTGTGAGTGCATCAGATCTGAAGCTAATGCGGTGTATGGATGAGTTACATATGCAATACCCTTTTGCAGGTAGCCGGATGATGCGTGATTTGTTGAATCGTCAAGGACATCATATAGGACGACGTCATACACGTACTTTAATGAAGAAAATGGGCATTAATGCGTTATATTGCAAACCAAATTTAAGCCAGGCTAATCAAGCTCACCGCAAATATCCATATCTGCTCAAAGGATTGGCTATTCAGCGCAGTAATCAAGTGTGGTCTACGGATATAACGTATATCCCTATGGCAAAAGGCTTTGTTTATTTATGTGCTGTGATTGATTGGCATAGCCGCAAGGTACTTGCGCATAGAGTATCGATTAGTATGGAGGTTACATTTTGCATAGAAACATTAAATGAAGCTATTGAAAAATATGGTCGACCTGAAATATTTAATACAGACCAAGGCAGTCAGTTTACCAGTGATGCATTTATTGATGTATTGAAATCAAATGGCATTCAAATCAGTATGGATGGTAAAGGTCGATGGGTTGATAATGTGATGGTTGAACGATTATGGCGGAGCGTTAAATATGAAGAGGTGTATCTCAAAGCCTACAGCAATGTTTTGGATGCGAAGAAGCAATTAAACGCATATTTTGAATTTTATAATTTGAAACGACCTCATTCGAGTCTGGACAAAATGACTCCAGATGAGTTTTACTATGACCAGCTACCACAACAAAATAAGGTAGCTTAACTAGAGCAGAGTATCACTTATAAATAAGCTTTTAGTTGTTCAAACATGTGGGACCACCTCTCTTCTGTACTGGCTTGTAATTCTTGTGCCTGTAAATTAAGTGCAATTGAGTTTTGTTCAAGACCTTTGCCCTGTTGATAAAATCCCCTTACCAGCCAGAAGAAAGCCAATGGTGCAAAAACACCCGCTAAAAAATCGCCAACTTCATTTAATTCATCTGGTTTCTTAATGCCTGAGTATTGCCACAGGTAGAAAACAATTGCCATCCAACCCAAAGTAAGTGACCAGTTAATGACACTGCCCATATTTTGTTTTATAAAGTCTTTCATTATTAAAATCTAATTCTTTATTAAAGGGGGAAATCTTGGAAATTATTATATTCTTTTTTACATTAGTTTTTTCTAGTGGATTGGTCAAATTCTTCAGTAAAAAAATAGGATGGAATGTTAGCTGGTTGTTGCCAATAGTTCTAGGATTCGTAATAGCTGTTTTGGCAACAGTATTTTTTTCTATGAGCCAAAAGAAAATTCAGGTAACTGAGGATACGGTTCAAGTAACAGCAAATCCAATAAATACAGTAGCCCATAAATCAGCTTTAAATGAAGAGCTTTCTAACTTTGAGGCATATGAATTTGCACAAGAACTTTATAAAAAAATAGAAAGTGATGAAAAATTTATTGAAGATGCATTTGAGCTGAAAGAATACAATACCCTATCCAAATATGTATCAACTGATTGGATCGAATACACTGAACAGCCACATCGTTTTTATCCTAAAGCACAAGTAACTTATGGTAGTAAATATTTCCCTGAAGGAAAATCTGTTGCGCCCTATACAGCCTGTGATACGGCCTTTAGAGACCTTTATATTTATGCTAGCGCTATGCAACACCTCATTCTAGAAGATACAGCAACCTTCCGTAAGATTTTACGACAAGAACAAGAGGATTATTTGAAGTCCAAATCCAGATGTAAAAAGCGAGTCGACATGACCTATGAACAAGCACTTGCAGCAGATGAAAATGAATAACTGGATTTAGGAATCACTTCCACAGCTAAACTGTACAAATCCAATTCACACTAAGCACAATATCCGTATTGTGCTTTTTTATTATGCCTAAAAAACCTCAAAAGCAAGACCGTAGTGCGTTAGAAACTCCCCAGACCTCAGCAGTGGCATGGTTAGATCATCAGTGGCAAGAACACCCTGTTGTTGGTTTAACCCCTGCACGTCTTCACCAGTTGCTCACTGGTGCTGAACAAGGCGACCTTATGGCACTTGCTGACCTTGGTGCAGATATGGAAGAGCGAGACGGTCATATTTTCAGTGAATTGACCAAGCGTAAACAAGCAGTAAATAGCTTGGCTTGGAATGTTCGCGCACCCAAAAATGCATCTGAGCAAGAAAAAAAAATTGCGGCTGAAGTTGCTGAATGGATTGATGACATCAAAGACTTTGAAATGTTTCTCTTCGATGCCTTGGATGCAATCGGTCACGGATATAGTTGTCAAGAAATTAAGTGGCATCAATTGGGAAGTCTATGGCTACCTGAGTCATTTGAACACCGTCTAGCACGTGAGTTTAAGACAACCCAATTTAACCGTAATGAGCTACGTTTAAATGATGGTTCAATAGATGGTGCTGAGTTTTGGGACTTTGGCTGGATAGTCCACCGACATAAAGCCAAGTCAGGTTATATTGCCCGTACAGGTTTACACCGTGTTTTGGCTTGGCCTTTCCTCTTTAAAAACTATGGTATCCGTGATGTCATGGAATTTTTAGAGATTTATGGGCTGCCGATCCGCTTAGGTAAATATCCTGAAGGTGCAACTGCTGAAGAAAAAATGACGCTGTTGCGGGCCGTCATGAGCATTGGGCGTAATGCAGGTGGTGCAATCCCTAAAGGCATGAGCATTGACTTTGAAAATGCGGCCAATGGTGACACTGAAAACCATATGAGCTTGATCAAATGGTGTGAGCAAACGCAGTCTAAAGTGATTGTCGGTGGGACTTTACTTAGTCAAGCCGATGGTAAAACCAGTACCAATGCCCAAAGTAAAACACATGAAAATCAGTTTGATATGATCATTGAATCAGATGCTAAGCAATTAGCACGTTCTTTGAATGACACATTGATCAGCTATTTGATGCGTTTGAACTATCCCAATATCACTACTGACCGTTACCCAGAGTTTTATTTTGACTTAACTGAAACTGAGGACTTAGCAGAGTTTAGTCAATCCTTAGATACCTTGGTGGATACAGGTTTAAAAATCCCAATGTCTTGGGTCTATGACCGTACTGGGATACCGATGCCTGAAGGTGATGAGCCTATTCTAACGAAGCAATCTAACTCACCTATCCTTGCGGCCAATACCTATCAGCCACATTTGATCAACCAAAGCCTTGCAGCAAATGCGATGCAAGTGCCTTTAGAAGATCAAGCCATGCAGTTGCAGCTCAATCAACAGTTAGAAAGTAGCCAGGTCACAGCAGAGAATTGGCTGAATACTTTAATTGCTGATATTCAAGCTGGAGCCAATGAAGAACAGGTTTTGGCTGTACTTTCGCAGTTACACCCGCAAGATGATGAACCTGCATTACAAGCCAAGCTCACTCAGATCATTTTTGCCTGTGACGTATTGGGCCGTTTAAGCGCTCAGAGTGAGCTGTAATTATGCCTACACCACAGCGTCCAGAATTAAATGCTTTATTTGATCGGCCTCCAGCTGAGGCCATCGAATACCTAGAAAGTAAGGGTCATAAGATTGGCTGGGATTGGCATCAAACCCTAGATGATGCGCACAGTCGTGCGTTTACCGTTGCAAAAGTGGCGAAGCTCGATTTACTCCAAGACATTCGGCAATCACTGGTTAGTGCGTTAGAGCGAGGTCAAAGCCTTGACCAGTGGAAAGCTGAGATTACCCCTATACTTCAACAAAATGGCTGGTGGGGTAAAAAATCGGTCATTAATCCTGAAGGCCAAGAGCAGGAGGTTCAGCTTGGATCGCCTCGTCGATTACGCACGATTTACCATACCAATATGCGTTCAGCTTATTCCGCTGGCCGCTATAAGGCCATGTTAGAAGCTTCCGATACCCACCCATTTTGGGAGTATCGGCATGTCACAATGATTAATTATCGTGAAGAACATAAAAGCTGGAATGGTCGTCTTTTAAGAGCAGATGATCCGTTTTGGTTTTATGCATATCCACCATCAAAGTTTGGCTGTAACTGCCGTGTCATTGCTCGTTCTGCACGCTATACTGAAGGCAAAGAAGTTTTAAGCAGTGAGGGCTTCCAAACTCAATATACTGAAAAGATCGGTGTCGATAGCTTTACGGGTGCTGATATATATGGCACACGTCAGCGCTTTGATATTCCAACTCAGGACGGTAGCACAATCAGCTTCAGTCCTGCTGCTGGGTTCAATAACTCCCCTGCAACAAGCTATGCCATTGATCAAGTCCTTGCTGATCGGGCAAGAAAGTACATGGGAGATACGGAAGGATTAAAACAAGTTCAGCAGATGATGCTTGCACCCGTTCGTCAACGTGCCCACCAAGCTTTTATAGATAACACCCTTTCTATGGGGGTGGTGCAAAATAAAGTAAGTACCGTTGGTGTGCTTCAGGCAGATGAACTCTCTGTTCTAACACAAAATAAAATCAATCTGGAAAGCCCAGTCATTTTGATGCGAGATAGTTTTGCATTAGATCCGTTTGGCTTATCTCAATCTGATTTGATCGATTTACCTCAGTTTCTTGCCCAAGCTCATTCAGTATTTTGGGATGCCCAACTTAAGCAACTCATCTATCGTACAGTTCATAATGGCTCGACCAGTTATGTCCTTATTTCACTAGAGAATGGTGTGGTCCAACTGCATAGTGTTGTTGATACAGCATCGATGACCAGTATTAAACTCAGTGCTTTGGAGCAAGTTCGATGAATTATATTCAGATCACGGATGATGCTCTGTCAGATATGCTATTTAAAGTCGCTGCAAAAATGCAGCGTCCACGTGAACTTACAGCAGCAATATCGGTTTCCTTTCTTACAATTACCGAAGATAACTTTGATATGCAGGGCCGCCCTGCATGGGCAGGTTTAAGTGCGGCTTATTTGAAAGTCCGTAAACAAGGAAAAATACTCAGTCAATCAAATCATTTGCGCGAAAGTGTCCAACCTTTTTACAGTGATACTGAAGCAGGTATCAGCTCCAACCTACCTTA
This sequence comes from Citrus hindsii, assembly GCA_004802465.1. Classification (NCBI taxonomy): domain Eukaryota; kingdom Viridiplantae; phylum Streptophyta; class Magnoliopsida; order Sapindales; family Rutaceae; genus Citrus; species Citrus hindsii. The sequence continues at coordinate 21,032 of QWBT01000959.1, forward strand.
CTCTGCAATTCATCAATTTGGAGGGACGATTAAACATCCTGGCGGTACACGTTATCAGGTGATTGGCAGTGGCATGGCCGTTTTTGTGAGTAATGCTTTTTCGGGCCCGACGACTGGTGTAACCAAGCCGCACGACATTCCAATGCCTGCGCGTCCCTATATGCCTATGGATGCAGATGGCAATTTACAGGCTGAAGCTTCTGCTGCAATTTACGATGATGTTGTTTATTTCTATGAAAAACTCTTTGACTAGCCTTTGCATAGCGTTAGATAGCCGTTAGATGATCGTGTTTTGTATCTTTATTTTAAGTCTGAGTGATTGTTCATTTTAATAATGAATCTAGCTTAAAACGCATAACAAGAAGAATTAAGATTTTTGAAAATTAGGAACGTCTTCCACCTATAAAACCCCCTCATCTTTTTTATGCTCAAGTCTCATTAGTTATTGATGCAATGGCATGAAGATCAAACCCCTTATTGCTGCCTGTGCAATGAGTTTATCCACTGAGTCTGCTGGGCGTTTAGTCATTATACCTGAAGGAAACTTTAAGGGTCTTGATGGTCGTCCAAATGATGTACCGCATTGGAGTCTAACTCAACAGCGCGGTGAAGCTATTGTTGCTGCACTTTCTAATCGTCAAATTGATTTGGTGATTGATTATGAGCACGGCACATTGAAAGCAGCTCAGTCCGGTGAGCCTGCACCAGCATCTGGTTGGTTGAAACCTGAAGGCTGGATTTATGTTCCCGGAGTAGGCGTATGTAGTACTCAATTTGAATGGACAGATAAAGCACAGGGCTATATCTCGTCGGGTGAATACAAATATCTCTCCCCTGTTTTTATGTACAGCAAATCTGGGGAGGTTCTAAACCTACTCTCTGTTGCCCTCACCAATACTCCAAATCTCGACACCTTACCCGAAGCTCAATTGGCAGCTGCGGCACAGGAATTATTGTCTGTAACAACTATAAAGGACTCATCGATGGATGAATTACTCGAACAGTTGCGCTGGATGTTGAACTTACCATTGTCTGCTACTGCTGAAGAAGTATTGGCTGAATTGAATAAGTTGTCAGCGCAAATTAAAGAAAAGACTGGCGTTGTTGTCGCTGCAAATGGGCAAAACCTATTTGATGTTTTAAGCGAACTGCAAACCAAACTTGCTGCAAATTCTCAGACTTCACCAGATCCGAAGCAATGGGTTCCGATGGCTGTGTACCAAGAAGCTGTCGCTGCACGTGCTTCGATTGTATCAAATACCCAAGAAAAAGAACTCGAAGATGCGATTACAGCAGCTTGTTCGGATGGTCGCCTAACAGGTGAAGCCACCATTGCTTGGGTACGTCAACGTGGTAAGAGCGATGCAGCGGGAACGCTTACCTACTTAAGTGAGTTGCCAAAAATTGCAGCTTTAACCCAACAACAAACGCAACAGACTCAGATTGCTGCGAACCATCAACATCCAACGTATACAGCTGAAGCATTAGAAGTTGCCGCAGCAATGGGGGTTGAATTACCTGGAGTAAATGCATGAGCAGTATTTTAAGTGGTGCTGATCGACAAACGCCTCGTCGTGATTTGGGGCTCATTCGTGTTGGTGTGAAAGCAAATGTCATTGTTCTTGCAGGTCATATTGCTGTTGTTGATGCAGCGGGCTATGCAGAGCAAGGAAAGACAGCAACAGATCTAACCTATTTAGGTGTATTCGATGAAACCATCGATAACACAGGTGGCGCAGATGGAGATGTTTCCGTTTTGGTTCGCACACATGCCGCTTTCCTTTTAGATAACTCAGGTGCCGATGCTGTAGACCAAGCATCGGTAGGTAAGAAGTGTTACATCAATGATGCAACTACGGTCTGTAAAACATCAGCAGCAGATACTAAGTCTGAATGTGGTGTTGTTTTGGAAATCACAAATGAAGGGGTATGGGTAGCATGAAAATTAATGGTGCAGTAATTGCGGGGTTATTCATTGGCCTAAAAACAGCTTTTACCAATGCCTTTGCTGCGGGTGAAGCTGAATGGCCTGAGATTGCCTCAGAAGTTCCAAGTACAACCAAGGCCAATGACTATACATGGTTATCAAACTTCCCTGGCATGAAAGAATGGGTTGGAAAGAAACAAGTCAAAAAGTTGTCTGAGTACAACTATGTAATTGTCAATAAATCCTATGAGTCCACCGTCGCAGTAAAGCGTGATGATATTGAAGATGACCAATTGGGTATCTACAAAGCACAAGCTGAAGGTGCCGGGCACGCAGCCAAGCAATGGCCTGATGAACTGGTGTATGGAGCAGTAAATAACAGCTTCACTAAAAAGTGCTATGACGGGAAGCCTTTTGTTGCATCTAACCATCCTAATGGTAAATCCGTAGCAAGTAACAAAGGAACCAAAAAACTTTCAGTTGAAACTTTTGCGAAAGCTCAAGCCTCTTATGGTGCAGCGCGTACTGCAATGATGTCATTGAAGGATGAAGAAGGTCGTCCATTGAATGTGCGTCCGAACATTTTGCTTGTACCTCCAGCGTTAGAGGCTGTCGCTAATTCTTTAATGAATCTTGATAAGCTCGAAGATGGTAAGCCCAACCCATATAAAGGCACAGCAAAGGTGAAGGTTTCTGGTCGCTTAACAGATCCAAATGCTTGGTTCTTATTAGATACCACCAAACCCCTAAAACCATTCATTTACCAGCCACGTAAAAAGCCAAATTTTGTACAACAAACTTCTACAGATTCTGATGTTGTGTTCATGGAAGGTGAATTCAAATTTGGTGCAGAGGCACGTGGTGAAGCTGGTTTTGGTCACTGGCAATTAGTGTTTGGCTCTGATGGTACTGTGGACTAATTGGGAGTACAGACATGTTTGCAACCCTAGACGCAATGCGTGACAAATTTGGTGAACGTGAGTTGATTGAACTTACTGTTACCGAACCCCCTTATGTACAAGAAATCAATATGAGCCGTTTAAATGCTGCTATGCAACAAGCAAACAGTGAAATTGAAGGCTACATTGGGGCACGTTATTCATTGCCGTTGCAAATAGTTCCCCCATTCCTCCAGTCGATAGCGTGTGATATGACACGCTATCACGCCTCCACTGGTGCAATGTCTGAAAATAGTCCGATCAAAACCCGTTATGAAGCTGCCCTTAAAACCTTGAAAGAAATTTCAAAAGGGACGATTCAAATTGGTGGCAACCCCACAGGACAAGCAGCCCCGATCCAATCCTCTAACAATGCCATTGTTATGACGGTGGGTCGTAAAGACTTTGGAGGGCGTGGCTGGTGATTGGATATGACGATATTGAACAATCGATAAAGGACTTGCTCGCACAGCAGCAAACTTCTGGGAAATGGCCTTGGCTTGCTACCGTTAAAAGTTATGGGGGTGAGTTTGATGAAGACTTACTGGATATTGTAAGGCGCTTCCCTGCGATTTGGGTCACAACTGCTGGCTCAGATGGTTCACCTGAAAAACTGTCCCATAGCAAAGTAAAAGATTCGGTCAAAGTGGTTGTTCTTGTAGGTGCTTCATCTGTACGTAATGAAGAAGCCCGACGACATGGTGCAGGTGCAGACATTGGTACTTATACAATGTTAAAGCATGTTCGCAAGCTATTAACTAATAACACCCTAAAAAGCGTAGGGCTTGCTGGCTTAGATCCATTAGAGCTAGGTAAGGCTAAAACCATCTTCAATACGATTGTTCGCGGGCAATCAATCAGTGTAATCGCTCAAGAGTTCACAACAGGATTCATCTTCAAAGCATCAGATCGGGACCGTGAAGAAGAAGACACTGAAGCAGAAATCCAAAAAATCAATATTGACTATTACTATCAGCCTAACGACGGTCACGTCGATGAAAGTGATTTGGTCAACCTGAAGGAATAATAAACATGGTACAAACAGGTATTAAAACTCCAGGCATGTATACCGATGTCAATATTAATACTCAGCGTGCGGGCTTACCTGCAAACACGCATAAGGTACTTTTTTTGACAAGTGACACCAAAGTCATGACACAACCTGTCGCTATTTACGATGAAGCTGATGCTGACGATAAAATCGCTGCCAACAGTGCAATGAGTAAAATGATTAAAGCGGCCGTCAAAACCAACCGCTTAATTGATGCTTATGGTCTAACCTTACAAATGGATACGGCTCAGGTTCCAGCAGTTGATCTTGATTCTACCTTAGATATTATCGAACCGTTGGGCCATACCATTATTGCGCTAAACAGTGCTCCAGCTGTTGGCGATGATACTGAAGCGTATATTGACCACTTAAACTTTGTCAGTGATGCAATTGAACAACGTCCTGCGATTCTCGTTGTTCCATTTACAGATATTGAGACAGCAACACTTTTTGCAGCTCAAGCCAATGTTGAAACAAGTTATCGCGTCATTGCTGTTTGCTATCATGGCGCAACAGGCCAAGAAGCTGAAATTGCGGGTGCAATGGCTGCGGCTCTCGCTGATTCTAACGACCCTGCTGTGCCATTTAATGGTGTAAATTTAGGCGGTGTAAGTGCGGTTGAAGATCGTTTTAAGCTAACCTTTGAACGTCAAGAACGTGCATTAAAAGCAGGTGTTTGCATCATTGCTACTGGTGCAGATGGTAAGCCTGAAATTGTACGTGCAGTATCAACCTACCGTAAAAATCCAGATACCGGTATTGCGGATGACATCATGCTCGATATTAACGGTGCATTGACGATTGATTATGTCCGTCAGGTCATGCGTACAGCAGCATCAAAAGAACGTCGTCGAAAAAATACAGCCGCAGCTCGTCGTAATCTACGTTCAATTTTCCTCGTTGAAGCACTCAAACTAGATCGTGCTGAAATCTTACAAAATGTTGAAGCAACCAAAGGTGAGTTGACTGTGACTGAAGATGCGACTGACCGTTACCGCGTTAATGCTGCCATTCCTTCAGATTGGGTTCGTGGTATGCATGTGATTGCTGCAACACTGAATGTTTACTAAATTGGGGACTTTATAAATGAATACTTCAAATAATGAAGCACCTCGCTTAACCAAAGAACAAATCGAAGAAAAGATTGTGGCGGTCCGCTGGGTGCATGGTAATGAATATAGCCCTGATCGTTTTGCTGATGGTTATGAGCATGATAAAAGCACGGATTGTTTGACCCTTTGTGTTATCACTTTGCAGAATGGTTATACCGTTACTGGACAGTCTGCCTGTATCAGTGCAGAAATTTTCGATATTGAGAAAGGAAAAGAGCTGGCATATAACGACGCATTCCGTTCAATATGGACTTTAGAGGGTTATCTTCTCAAAGAAAAACTATATCAAGCCTCTCTCGCATGAAATTAAAACCACCTTCGGGTGGTTTTTTTATGGAACGACTTCCGCATGTATATCTATAGAAATACCGTAAACATAAGACATCTTTTATAAGAGTCTTAAAGCATGTCTGAAGAAGTCGTCGGTACAATTGTACTGAGCATTGACGGGACAGAATATGACTGTACCTCATGCAACCCATCCGAAGTGACAGGGAACCGCCCTGTTCCCACCATGAACCGCCAGCGTCGTACCAAGTACGTTGCCAAAGGCAATAAGGCATATAGCCTATCTATTGAAACTGTTATTCCATTGGCTGGATCTATTGACTGGAGCTCAGTTGAAGATGCACGTCTGACCATTGAGTCAGAAGATGGCAGTTTCCGTGAAACCTATATTGACTGTTGGCCTCAAGAGATTGGTACATCTACGGGTGTAGAAGCGAATAACGCAGGTCGCTCTATTAGTTTATTTGCATTAGACAAAATTGTTGAGTAATCAAAATGGAACGTACAAAAATTGAAGGCACATTGCCTGTTGCTATTCACTTGGTCGCGGAACAACAGCCCCTTAAATTAAAAAAAGTGGTGATGACTCAGTTAAGTGGTATTGAGAGTGTTCAAGCCCAAGGTGAGCTGTTGGTGGGTCAATATATTTCGATTGGTGAATTGGCCTCTATGACCCGCTTGGTTGATGCTGAAGGGAATGAGCACAAATTACCCTATGACGCATTGGGTCATTCATCACGTACTAATTTAGACTATCTAAAAGATTTACGTGACCAACTGGATGCAAAGGAACAAGCCGAGAACTCAGAGACCGAGTCAAACTGATTCGAGCCCTAATGATCGTCGGTGTGCCATATCAAGACGCATGTGACATGCCGATTGATATGGCTATTGCATTTCTGAGTGCAGACGAGCGGCAAAGCAATAATACTCGTCCAGTTGAAAAATCATCCTCTCCGGCTCCAGTCAAAAAAGCTTCAGGTAAAACCTACGTTGCTTCACGTTTTAAAAATTCTAAAATGAGTAAGCCATGAGTAAAAATACTACCGTCTCTTTAACACTTCAGGTCAAAGGCAACGCGGGTGCTGAGCTAAAACGTATAGCGGATCATCAGCTTAAAGCTGTTCAGAAGATTAATTCTGAACAACAAAAGCTCAAACCATTACAAGAAGGTCAAGTCACCTCTGCAAAGAAATTACTGGATGAAATGCGTAAGCAAGGCACAGCCCTTGCTGCTCAAAAAAAGGAAGCTCAGGCTGTAGATTTAGTACGAAAGCTGGGGATTCGTACCGAGCAACAGATTCGCCAGGAAGTTACCAAAACCCAAGCCACTTACCAAAAGCTAAGCATACTGCAACGTCAGGGCGTTGTTACAGCCAAAGATATGGAGCGTGCCTATGCCTCCATGAAATCTAAAGTTGCCCAGCTCAATGCCGAATTGGGCAAAACGGCCCAACAGGAAAAACAGATCCAGCAAGCCCAGAAAATGAATGGTACTGGTGGCAGCCGCTTCCAAGGTGCGGTTGCTGTTGGTGGTGCTGTAGCAGCGGGTGGTATGGTTTTATCTAACGCTTTACAAAAGCCGCGTGACTATCAACAGCAAATGACCTACATCATGGCAACAGCCACAGGTGGTCAAGGGCTCAGTACTAAGCAACGTCTTGAAGAAGGTAATTCATTACATCAATATGTTAAAGATGCAGTACGTACAGGGGGCGGCACACGTGAAGATGCAGCTGCGGCTTTGAATGAGTTAATTGCATCAGGTAAATACGATGTAGGTAATGTTGCCCCTGCCCTAAATGCATCAACTCGCACAGCATTTGCTGCGGGTGCAGACGCAGTGGATGCAGCTAAAATGACTTTAGCGATGCAAAATTTTGGGGTTAGAGATATTTCACTTGGTCAGGATCGTGCGATGCGCGCTGGTCAAGTCGGATCATTTGAATATCGTGATATGGCAAAATTTTTGCCTGAACAAATGGCAATGGCCAAAGCATCAGGTTACAGCGGCGATGACGGTTTGGTTAAACTTTTAGCACTAAACCAAATGGCAAAAACTACGGCCTCTGATAGCTCCAGTGCTGGTAATAACGTAGTGAACTTACTACAAAAACTTTCATCAAGAGAATTTAGCGATTCAATTGCTGATGCCGTTACGGTTACGCCAGGCGATCCAACAAGAGTGAAAGGTACTAAAAAACCTAAACAAGTTTTTGATTGGTCTAGCTATTCGATTCAACAACGTGAGCAAGGAGTATACGGTGTTGAAGCGTTTGTAAAATTATTGGAACGTCAGCTTGCTGGTAATACTCAATACAGCAATTTGCAAGCACAAGCCCGCAGTGCAAAATCGAATGAAGAACGTCAAGCCTTACTTGGCGATATGAGCAATATCGCAATGGGTTCGGAAATGGGACAAATCATCGCAGACCGACAAGCCCTCATGGCTGCTATGGCCGCAGTTTATAACAAGGATAAAGCCTCTCAGTTGGAAACAGGAATCGCTAATGCTAAAGGCACTGTTAACTCAGATTTAGAATTAATTAAATCGCAAGAATGGTCTAAAGACCAAGCCATGAATCAGGAAAAGCTCTTTGCTCAATCCAAGGCTTATGATTCTGTATCGGGTGCATTAGGAACTTTAAAGGACAATGTCACACAAGCAGCCCAAGGAAATGAAGCATTGGCCGCAGCCGCTTATAGCGCTGCTACTGCTGTCGCGGCTTTAGGTGTTGCAAGTGCAGCAGGTAGTGTGCTTGGAGGTGGTAAAGGTGGTGCTATAGCTGGTAAAGCAGGCGGTTTACTTACCAAGGCTGGTGGTGTTGCTCGTGCTGGAGCAGGTCCAGCGGGTGCAGTATTGGCCGCTGGGGCTGTTGGTTATGGTGCAGGTACAGTAATCAGCAAGAATTTTGTAGAAGGTACAGATTTTGGAGATAAATTAGGTGAAACCATTGCCAAGACTTTAGCATTCTTTGGGAACGACGAAGCTAAGGCGGCTTTAGAAGCGCAAGCAGCTTACGATGCAATGTTGAGTGAGCAACAACAGGCAAACAAGTTGTCTCAGGATGCTATTTCTGAGTTCAGAGCTATGCGTTCGGATTTGAGTAATTTTGCTAACCGTCCTTTAAATTTTAACCTTCCAGGTGGATCATTAGCGGAGTCTTTTGGTCGACCTGCCACTGCATCCAGTCAAGAAAACCGTCATGGTGCACCTAAGCCGTTTATGTTGACACATACAGGGCGTTAAATTGGGAATGCATTCCATAAAAATTGAATTGTATTTTTCTGAATAATTCAGTTTTTACATACCTAGGTAGATCATGATGGATAACCAAAATTTTCGTATTATTGTTGAGATTGGAGATAGTGTTGAATATTCACGCTTTGAAAAAGATGGATCAACAGGTGGTGCAACCTCTTTAAGTGAAGAGAAATTAGAACATGTAGAAACCCACCTCGAAAATGCGCTTCTACATGTCAAAGAATTACTTAGCCACAAGTAAGTTCTTTATTTAGGTTTCTTATCACAACATTCCAAGACAAGGATTTAAAGAATGGATGCCATGGTTGGGGTGCTATAAATTTCATGCTCCGACCATGCTGCCATACTGGAACTACAGTTCCTGCTAAACCTGCCCTTGAAGCATAATGCTGAAGAGCATCAATAAAGTCAGATTGCTCACTCGATGTTTTATGTTCAAAATTATTTTCCAAAGGAACAATAATCATATCCTGCCCTTGTTCTCTCAGATGGGCAATTTTAAATTTATTACTCATAGTTATACCTAGTTATTGATTTTAGTGCCGAATGGCAATATCACAATTACCATTTTTATCTTTAAGAACAAAGAATTTTAGGAACATTTTCCAGCATAAATATCCTAAATATCGCATCAAACTAACCTCATTCATTTGAGGTTTTTTTATGGGCTGGAAAGACGAATTACATGACGCTTCATTTCGTGGTGTGCAGTTTGAATGTACATCCGTCAGTGGTGCTCAAGCCAAAACTGTAGCCATCCATCAAGCCCCGTACTCAAATGATGCCACCGTCGAAGATATGGGTAATGATGCGCGTCGTATCACGATTAATGCAATGTTTACTGGTGATGACTATCTAACATGGCGTAAAGCCCTTGAGGCTGCAATTGCGGTCACAGGCCCTGGCGAATTGATTCATCCAACTGAAGGTATTCTGCAAGTTCAGGTACTTGATCATAGCGTGAACGAAGACGCTGAAAGTACCGATTTTTGTAGCTTCAGCATTAACTTTTTAGTGGTCAAAACTGAAAAGCGTGAGCTTTTTATTCCAGTTCAAACCACCACAGAATTGACTGCTTTAGATGTGATTGAATCACCAGCTAATCAATTCAAAAAGACTTTAGAAAAACTAAAAGCACTACAACCTGAACAATTTTATAGCGTTGTAAAAGACGTTAGAGATGCGTTGCAAAGCGTTAGAACTGGTCTGAATTTAGCAAAAGCAACCAGTATCGATATTCTAAGCCCTGATGCCTGGGCGACTGGCCTTGTGGATGATATTAGTCGTCTGGTTAATTTTGATTTTTCAATTTCAGCTTTATCTCAATGGCGTGATGTCATCAAACGTGTTGAGCGTTTTGATCATATTTTTGATGAAACCTCCAATCCAAAAGAGTTAAAACAACTTTGGCGCGCAACACAAGTTGCTTCAGTTGTTGGTATTACTCAGCAAGTCATTCAAAAAACACGTGATGAGATGCTGGAGCTACAAGCTAAGCCAGTACAAGACCCAACAACACAACAGAATCAAATCAGCATGACTCCGATGGATCTTGCCAAAGTTCGTGCGAGTACACGTGAAAAGATTCAAGCCGCTATTCAGGCTGAGCGTGAATATGGCAGCCTCGATCTAGAAGCTGTCTCATTGATACAAAATTACAAGCACATCGCGGATCAAATCCATTTACAGATTCAAGAGCTCATAGAAGTTCGTCCTCCGATTATTACGATGGTCATCCCTGTGCCTTGTACCTTCCATTGGTTAGCACATTATCTTTATGAAGATATGACACGTGCAGCTGAAATCCGTCGCCTAAATCAGGATATTGAAAACCCTGCCCTACTTTTAAAAGGTATGGAGGTCTCCGTTTATGCGCGATAAAAAAGTACGTCTGATTATTGCTGGCTTTGAGATTAACACATGGGATATGGCTTCAATTGACAGTGCGATTGATACGCCTGCGGATGCCTGGTCATTTTCTCTGTTTGATGAACAAGATCATGTATTGCCTGCTGGTGTTAGAAAAGGTGCAAAAGTACAACTTTATTATGGCGATGAACTGTTGCTCACTTCAGTAGCCGATCAAGTCCAAGAAAAAGTAGACCGTTCTGGTTATGCCCTTTCTATTTCAGGTCGGGACTTGGCAGGTCAATTGATCGATTGTTCAGTACCTATTTTTAATGGCCGCCAAATGACCCTTGATGAATTGGTCAATAAATATGTGATGGGTGGTGATTTAAAAGGCCTCTTCAAAGGGACAAATATTCAAAACAATGCCTGGCTAAAAAATAAAGTGAGTGTCGAACCCGGAGAGAATATTTGGGATGCAATTGTTAAGGCGGCAGCTGTGACTGGGCAGCATGTTTGGCTTGAACCTGACAGTACTTTGTCAATTGGTGATCCATTTATCAATGCCTATAAAGTGGCGACTGCCCTACGTCTGAATAAGCCTGATAACAACAATAATGCATTAAGCGCTGAATACACTGAAGATGCATCTAACGAATATTCAGAGATTAAATTGCTGGGTCAAGATGGCAATGCCAAAAACTTGAGTGCGTCGTTTAAATCCAATTCTAAGGCACACAATCGCTTAAAAATTGTCACGATGGCCGATATTGAAACACAAGCTGAAGCCAATACGACCATCGATAAAATCAAAAAAGATAATGATCTTCAAGCCTATCGCCTTTCTTCATCTGTGCAAGGCTGGGAGGTGGACGGACGTGCTTGGTCAACTGGTTTTTATGTGAATTTTGAAAGTAATCGGATTACACGTGCTACAGCCAAATGGGCAGTTATGGGATGCACATTCACTTTATCGCGTAGTGCAGGCATGTTGACTCAACTCAGAATGCAACGCCAGGGCGACTGGGCTCAGCCTTTACTGCACAAGGAGCAGCGTAAATGATTGATGCGATTCAAAAGCAAGTCAATAAAGGCCTTGGTCAGATCCGACAAGCCTTTTTAGGTCTCGTATCCCGTGGCGGTTCCAGTTCGGTTCAATTGGAAGGTTACACCGATGAAGTACTGGAAGATGTTGAGGTTATTCAGCACGTAGGTTTTGCATCTTACATCCCTGAAGAAGTGAAAGTTGTGCTCATCCCTCAGCAAGGCAAAACATCTAAAGCCGTTATCGTTGCCACAAAAGGCGGTGCAATCGTGGTTAATGTTGCTACAGGTGAAACCTGTATTTACGACCAGTTTGGGCATTCAGTTTGGCTCAAAGAAGATGGCACGCACATTACAGGTGACTTATTTGTGGACGGCAATATTGAATCAACCCAAGACATTAAAGCAGACGGTCAGGTTCAGGACCATAAAGGAACCATGCAACAAATACGTGACACATACAACGGGCATGTCCACGGCAATTCATCTGGCCCGAATAAGGCAATGTGAGGTCAGTATGGCAAAGATTGATTTTTCTAAAAAAGACTATGAGTTAGCCAGTTTAGATGAGGCTTTTACTCAGGATGAAATTCAAAGTGTTTTGATCTGTCTATACCAGCACCGTGGTAAGCACTTTTCCCGTCCTGATCAAGGTAGTTATCTATATAAATTACGTCGATCCAAAGATGTGGAACGCAATAAAGTTTTAGCCCGCCAATATGCTGAACAAGCACTTCAGCATTTGGTTCCGAGTCGTTTTCGTTCTATCGAAGTCAGTGCACGTCGCAGTGAATCAGGTCGGATTGATTTAAGCATTAATTTAGTCAAGCTCACAGGCCAATCACAAGTCATTCACTATTTTGTTCCTGTAGGTGTCTAAATGTTCCCAATCCTTAACTTCTATCAAGTTCATCAGATCATTGTTCAAGAGATCCGTAATCGTAAAGGCTTGAGCATTACGGCTGATTCTGATGCTTCAATTCGTGCAGATGGAACAGCTTCAGTTGTTGAAGGCCTATATCAACATCAGAACTACATTCAGCGTCAACTTTTTGCACAAACAGCTGATGAGGCTTATTTATATATTCATGCTGAAGAAGTGGATGTGCCACGTGCTCCAAGTGGTCGAGCTTCAGGTTCAGTAAAGGCCATTTCTAACGTTGAAGTCACCCTGTCAGAAAATCAAAAAATAACTGATGGTAAAGGCCATTTTTATACTGTAACTCATTCCGTTCTATTGGGTGCAAATCAAGAGACCGTTGTTTCAGTTGAAGCAGATCAAATGGGTGCTAGTTGGAACTTTAGTGGCGATCAGATGATCTGGGTAAGTCCTCCAGCGGGCTTACGTGGCACTGCGGATGTCGTTTCTATTGGTGGTGGTACAGATGTTGAAGATGTAGAGCTATGGCGTGAACGTATTTTAACGCGGAAGCGTTTGGGTTCGCATCGTGATCGGCCATTAGACCTTGAAACTGATCTGAAAGAAGTACCTGGCGTAAAGCATGTTTATGTTTACCCAAAACGTCGCGGACTTGGTTCAATGGATGTGGCTATTACTGCTGCGGGCAATCCTCCTGCTCTACCTAGTCCTGCTTTGATTTTAGCGGCTCAACTTGCCCTTGATGCAACCGCTGGCTTTTGGGCTGATTGCCGAATTTACTCCCCTACACTTCAACTTGTAGATGTTACTGCGACAGTGACAGGTGTAGGCGTGGATTTAGAAGAAGTTCGCAGCATTATTCGAGAATATTTTGCGGAACTTGGTCCAGCACAGACATATCAGGAATCCGTTTTAAATGCCCGAATTATGAATGTTTTGGGCGTTTCTGATGTAGTGCTCACACCGTCTAGTAATGTAGTACCCGTGGTCAACTGGATGCACACCTATTGGCTTCGTTTAGGCAATCTTGATGTGAGATATGCCGTATGAGCCTAGAACAAACCACTGAGCTTTATGCATCCGTTCTACGTCAGCTTTTACCTGAAGGTGTATATGATACGGCTGAAATGACCCATGTTGCAGATGATATTTACGCCCATGCGAAAGCCTTAGCACAAGCCGATATTGATTCACATCGCCTTCTTCAAGTTTTGGAAACAATTCCAGTCGATCTATTAGCTGATTACGAGCGAGAATACGGCTTACCGATGCAATGTATGGTGCCAGGTAGTCAAACGATTGAAGAGCGCATTAGCGTTTTAAGATGGATTCGACAGCACCGTAATGTGATGAATCGTGGGTATCTTGAACAGATTTTAGCGATTTTTGGTGTCACTTTGGTTGATGTTGTTAAGCACCGTCCAATGTTGTGTACGGCCCCTTGTACCTCTCCAGTAAATACAGAGCGTTTACGTTACAAAGTTCTATTGAGACTTCAATATCCTATGACTGCTGATATGAGCTGCATTATTGAAAACTATTTACCAGGTTACTTGCGTATTGAATGGATGATTGATATGCCGTGGGGTAACTGGATTCTTAATTCTGGTGTAACGGTAAATACAAACGGTATTGCGCATTACACAGCGTATAAAACCAATCAGCGTGAATATTATGATAGTTATGCGAACTTGGACTTAACAGCAGCGATTGTACGATCATTGCATGATACTGATATGCAGCAATGGCAGGCGGTAAAGGATGCGGCTAATGAACTGACGGGTGTAAACAATTGGACTGTAGACGCATCAAATTCATGCATTTTGTATAATGACCCGAACATCGATCCTGTAAATTATTATAAAAACCACTATGCTTCTGCAACTATATATGACAGCGCAAAAGATGCTTGTACCAGTAATGAAGTGACAACTAGGCTAGCGAATTCATATGGCCCGGGCGGTGAATTTTACTTATACAAAAATACATCATGTCATTACAATCAAATGTTTTATGGTTCAAATAGAAGTATCAATGTACAAATTTTTCAAGGAGTTAGATCAGAACCTATTGATGCATCTGTAAATATACATTTTACACAAATTGCAGAAAAAATCATTTCAAACACATCGTCGTCTAATCAAGCCATTTCGCTATTTGCTGAAGCATATTTAGAAAATGTCGCAAAAAGTATCTTTGCGGTAGATGAATCAAAACGGTTTGTAAAACTTACAGACCTCATTTCCAAATTTGAAACCAACAAAACATTAAGAACTTAAGGAACTATCATGAAACGAATTGATAGTGTAAACGCACGCGAAGATGTAAACGGTACTGGTAAAACAGGCTTTCATGACAACGCTGATTTATCAGGGCAAGATGCGACGTATATAACACCAACTTGGCTGAATACAATCCAAGAAGAGTTATCTAACCTGCTTGAGTTACACGGTATTCAGCTTGATCCCAATGACAATGCTCAACTCTATGGATTGCTAGCAACAGATGCTGACTTACTGGCTTTATCTGAAGCTGTAGAACAGCGTATTTCTGCACTTGCAGCAATCACAGCTACCAAAGCGGCCTTAGATCAAAGTGTAAGCTATTTAATGGCCGAACTTGGTCAACACAAGGCAGCTTCTAACCCGCATCCACAGTACTTGTTGGCCTCAACATTTGGTGTGCATCTTTTAATGACTGCAAATAACCAAACAACCCCAATTGATGATAAGCACAATGTTTTGGGTTGGAATGGTGTGGACGGTAACTGGGTTCTTAGTACTGGCACAATTGATTGGGGGAAGTCACGATCTGGGTCAATTGAGTTTTCACCATTTCGTGCCTATGGAACATTCTTGCTAAGATCATATATATCAACAGCCGATGGGTACAACATTAATGTTCGCGTTTTAGATGAGAACAATAATTTAATTCAAGCATATCCAATCGCAAGTTATACAGGCGGTGCAAAGACAGTTGAAATTAAAGAAGTCTTCAACATCCCTAAAAATGCGAAAGCAATTATTGATTGGAGCGTTCGTGCTGGTTATGTTAAAAAAGCCGCATTATCCATCGGGCTTTATGTTGATGATCGAGTAAAAGTATTTACACCTGTAGGTCTTACCTCTATTGTTGACAATACTGACTTTTCGGAAAGTAATAGCTCATCAGCTGAAAGTGATTATTCTAGCTTCCCTAATTACCAGTGGTTCTATGCTGATGTTTCTGGTCGTTACTTTGAATTAAGTGCTTTAAGTACTTTAGAAAGCCCTGTAAACAAAATACCACACTACAACCGAAGCTTATTTGCATCCAATCTTAATGAAGACTTGTTCATCGTTGTACAGGTTGCCAAACAAACAATTGAGTCTGATTACACACCATTAGATACTCAATTACTGCGAGCACAAACGGATGAAGGCGGTAATGTAGTTGTTTCTGTGCCATACGCAATGCGTAATATCGAAACACCAAATGCTGAGACGCTTGTTTATACATTTGCATACTACGATGATGAAATTGTTCTTAACGGTCACACTTTCCCAGCAGGAAGTCTAAACGGAGAACAAAAGATATATTCACGCCCATAATCAAAAAGCCGTGTGATCACACATGGCTTTAATTAAGTGCAGAATCACTGCAAAATATTAAGTGCAGAATAAAAAACAAATTAGTGCAAAAAAAGCCGAAAACTTACACATTTAGGGCAGTTCTTTTCACAGTAAAACACCTTGTATCCGAATGATGTAAAAAGAGTAGCGGATACAAGAATGGATACACAATAGGCCTGATCATAGCTGTGCATAGCCACACATAAAAGTGCATAGAGCAGAAATAAAAAACCCATGAATCTTTAAAATTCATGGGTTTATATATTAGATCATTACAAAGCCGTGCATATGATTACAAATATTTGGTGGGCCCAGACAGACTTGAACTGTCGACCAACGGATTATGAGTCCGCTGCTCTAACCAACTGAGCTATAGGCCCTATAAGATTGCAAAGCGATTATATTCAATAGCTTGGCAGTGCTGCAATACTATCTAACATTTTCCTATTGAGCAAGTATTTTTTACTTGTAGTCCTATAGTAGACGCTAGAAATTATTGTGCTATATTGCAAAGTATTGCAATTGGTAGTGATTCTAGCGATGTCATCATCCAGAGTAAAGCTCACAAAGACACTTATTGACCAACTCGAAATGACTCCTGCCATTTATCGTGACATTGAGCTTATTGGTTTTGCTATTCGTGTCAATTCAACCTGTAAAACCTATATCGTTGAAAAGAAGGTTCTTGGTAAGACAGTACGGTCTACAATTGGTCTACATGGCAATCTAACACTTGCTCAGGCGCGAGACATTGCCCGAGATAAGCTTGCTCAAATGACGCAAGGCATCAACCCAAACGAAATGAAACGCAAAGCTATTGCGGATGAAAAAGCTAAAACCGACCTATCAAGAAGCAAACCAACATTAAAAGCAGCTTTTGATAATTACTTATTCCATAAAACCTTAAAACCAAGAAGCATTAAAGATTACACCATCGTGATTGATGACTATTTAAAAGATTGGAATAATTTAAAGCTGGATGATATTTCTCGTACTATGATTCAGGCTAAACATACAGAGCTATCACAACGAAGTAAGGCTCAAGCTAATATGGCCATGCGCGTTTTTCGTGCCATTTATAATTATTCAGTTGAGCATTATCTAGATGAAAATGATAAGCCGATTCTTGATGCTCACAATCCTATTAAAACCCTAAATGCTAAAAATGCTTGGAACAAAATTAGACGACGTAAGACTTATATCAATGAGGATCAAATGCCTGATTGGATTAAAGCTGTATTTCAATATAAAGATCGTGGCCAACAATTAGAAACTAACCGCGATTTTTTACTGACTTTAGTTTTGACTGGCTTTAGACGTGAAGAATGTGAATCCCTCCCTTGGTCAAGTGTTGATTTAAAGTATGGGCGCATAACATCTATAGATCCGAAGAATGGCGAACCTCACACATTGCCAATGGGTAATTTTCTACTTGAATTAATGAAAAAGCGCTACTCACAGGCCACTACAGAATGGGTGTTCCCTTCTGCTAAATCGTCTTCGGGACATATTGTTAATATTTCCAAAGTACGACAGAAAATTAATAAATCTTGCGGAATTGAGTTTAGTTTCCATGATCTACGTCGAACATTTGGTTCTATTGCTGAAAACTTGGATTATGGTCGATACACAATTAAACGTTTACTCAACCATAAAGAAGAAGATGACCGCGATGTAACTGCAGGTTATGTACAAGTTAGTGAAAGAAAATTACGTGAAGCAATGAATGCTATTGAGGACATTGTTTTAGGTGAATATAAATCAACTATTTTCTCAAAGATAGAAAGCTAATGGCCTATATCACCAAAGATGGCAAGTGGCTTGCCTATCGAGATGCAACGCAAGAAATACTGGAATACGAGGATTTTTCAGATGTCCAACAGGTCTATCAACCTGAATGGTTTTGGGTCGATGATAAGGATTATGCAAAAATGTTTAACGCTGAAAGTATTGCGATTTCATTTCTAGTGCGTAGACGTGGGGAGTTTTGGAAAGGTGCTAAGGTTGTGTCGAAATAAAGCCCTCAATAGGGCCTTCTTAATTCACACACTGAACACAAACAGTGACATGCACCTTTGTAGAAATCGAATGTGCTGTGCAGCCCGATAGCAGGATGCACAACAATAATGTTTTGATCATGATATGAACAAAGCTTTTTCTCTAGCGCGACGATTTACAAGCCCTTGCATGCGTTTACCGCCTGCATTCACCCATACATCAAACTGATCTGCAGCACCACGAATATCATTGGCATTCAACTTTTTAACCAACGTCGATTTGCTAAATGCATTAGTCCCAATGTTGTAGGCAAGTGATACCAGTGCATCGAATTGATTTTGGTTCAGTGGCACCTTCACCGCATTATTTACAGCCGATTCAAATTTCTTTAAATCATGCGCCATGTATGCCTTCGCCTGTGCTTCAGTACAGGTATCACCTTTCTTGACTTTAATGCCGTTGGGATAAACAGTGGTACCGAATCCAAGCGTCCACACCCCCACCCCATCGTCATAGGCAGTAAGTCGCTTTCCCTCAAAACCACAAATGAGATCCACACCAAAAAGGCTGACTACCATCTGGTCGATCGCAATACCCAACATATCAGCCACTACTGAATCTGTGGCTGTAGCAATGACTTGATTAGCAGCATCAACTTGTTTTTGAGTAAGTGTTCCACCGCTGATCTTTCTTAAAAAATCAAATATTTGTTTCATTTTTCACTTACTCACTTAAACATCGCTTTAAAAGCTGATCGAATTTCAAAGATTAATTCACCAATGGTTTTACCACGTAACAGCTGGATTGCTTGATACCAGATGCCAATTAACAACATTCCAAAGATCGCAAAGATCAGCATCACAAAGCCTTGCGTCATATGTGAATAGACATGCCAGCCATAATATGAACCGTACCGGGTTTGTCGGAGAGTCAATATTCTGAGAGACTATCCCGATGACAAAATTAAAATATACCCCTGAAATCAGAGAAAGAGCGGTTCAATTATTGATTGAATCTGAAAAAGATTATCCTTCTACTTGGGCAGCAATCACAGCAATTGCGCCTAAAATTGGCTGTACTCCTGAAACACTTCGTGCCTGGCATCAAAAGCATTTAGATCAGCAAAATCCCGCCAAAGTACAACAGGTATCTGACCAAGAAAAAATGAAGCAAATGGAACGTGAAATTAAAGAATTAAAACGTGCCAATGAAATTCTACGTAAAGCAGCCGCTTTTTTCGCCCAGGCGGAGCTCGACCGCCCACACAAATAATGGTGGATTTTATCCATAACAATAAAGATCGATATGGTGTTGAAGCGATTTGTAGAATTTTACCGATTGCAGCTTCGACCTATTATCGGGCTTTAGATCTCGCTGACAATCCAGAACATCGAGCGAAACGAGATCTACATGATGAGTATCATGCTGAACAAATTAAACGAATTTGGAAAGAAAGTTCAGGTCGATATGGTGTGCGTAAGGTCTGGCAACAATTGAAACGTGAAGGTTATGTTATCGCACGTTGTACAGTTGCTCGATTGATGCAGAAGCTAGATATACAAGGTGTTTGGCGTGGTAAGAACAAACAAACCACCCGTAGCCGAGATGACCAAAAACGGGCAGATGATTTAGTGAAACGTAATTTTAGAGCTGATCAGCCTAATCACTTGTGGGTTGCTGACTTTACCTATATTCAAACTCATTCAGGCTGGGTCTATACCGCCTTTATTATTGATGTGTTCTCACGAGCAATTGTTGGCTGGAAAGTATCTACACGAATGAATACAGATATGGTGCTCGATGCATTAGAGCAAGCATTGCATGATCGAGGCATGCCAAAGAATGTGATTCATCATTCCGATAGAGGTGTGCAATATCTTTCCATTCGCTATACCAATCGTTTAGAAGCAGCAAATTTACGAGCATCAGTCGGTACGACTGGTGATTCATACGATAATGCTTTGGCTGAAACAGTGAATGGCTTATACAAAACAGAGGTGATTGAATATTTAAAAGCAGATTGGCAAGGTTTAGCGGATGTACAACTTGCGACATTAAACTGGGTAGATTGGTTTAATAAAAAGCGTGTACACAGTGCACTAGGTTATGTGCCACCTTTTGATTTTGAATCAATGTACTATGATAAGATTAACCCGTTAGGTCAGGTGGCCTAACTTAAATAAAAAGTCTCCGACAAACCCAGTACGGTTCAATATTCAATGAATGCTGATCCCCCATATAAACTAATTGCCACGCTGAAGGTGAACTTCATAATCACACCCATGGTGATTTTAATTCGTCCCTCGGTGTCGATATCCCCCGATAATGTCAGGGCAAAGATTGCCCCAACCACTGCAGCGATAATTTTAAAAAGCCATGGTAGGCCCTTGATGCTTAAAGGGTCATTCATAGACCACTCCTAATTTTTGGCAAAAGAAATACCGCTAATGCGGCCTATTGTTTATATCTTCGTTATAACGTCATAGCATAACGCCACATCTCGTCCACTTGATCTGTCGTTAAATTGAGTACTCCAAGCATATATTTGACTGAATCATTTGTACGCTCGAAACGCTCCGATTCGCTGTATTCAATTTGAATTCGGCTTTTGAGAGCTGGATCTTCAATTGCACCAATCATCTGCTCTACCGTATCTAATAGACCATTCTCAAGTAGACTCAGCTTGAACTGTCGACGGGTTAGAGGCGTGAACTGCGTGAGATATGTCGCATACTTTTCTTCTTCCGTTCGTTTGTCGACCCAATTCGCCCCATCCCAAACATGGTGCGCTGAAGGACGTGGCTCAGATACTGTTAAGTCATCAAGAATTACACATTGATTATTTAATGCTATTAATAGCTGATTATGTTTTTCTTGAGTAATTTCTTGATCATCCAGCAAATCTTCAGTTATACGAATATCTAAAGACTGCTGTTCAATATTTATAAAATAATAAAGTTCACTCACTAAAAAATCCCCACAATTGTTGCGTTAGCAGATATAGGTTGATCATCAGAGCCACTCCAACGTTTAAACCAAACAAATAGTTTTGTTTTAGCATCATATCCTCTATAACCATCTTGCATTGCATATCTTAACCATTCACCTGCTTCACCATAATAACTTGTGGTAGTACCTTCTTCGCTTAGTTGGATATCAACTGAAAGACGTTTTTTCAAAGTGATTGGGAGTGAATAAATTTGATAACGGTTAGTTGCATGGGATTCAGCAATTGTTTGACCAGTAATACTTTGATTTGTCCAGAGGGTAAGTTGGATTATCGCAATTCTGCGATAATCGTCGTATGTAATAGTATATCCACTACCCTCAACAACTCTTAATTCATTTGTATTAGGCACTGTAATTATCTCAACATTGCCTGAACCATCAAAATTGGCACTACCTGAAACAGCACCAGATAAGGCAATGTTACGAGCTGTTTTGAGTTTAGAAGCAGAAGCAGCATTACAATCAATTCCATTCTGGGTAATACGAGCAACTACATTCCCATTCTGTGAATCTATGAAATTGAAAACAGCGCCATAGTTGTAGAAGCTCATCCGATCAAGACCATTACGGCCCATATCTATATAGTGATATTCATCGGATTGCACGAGGCCTGTAGAGGCTGTAACCGTTCCGCCCACATCATTTGAACCATCAAATGTTTGACCAAAAATAGTTCTCGGTGTTTTGAGTTTAGTTGCTGTTGCTGCGTTACTGTTCAATCCACCGGAGACATCTAAGGAGCCATCGCTGTTTAACGTCATTACGCGGGTGTAGTTATCTTGATTGCCATTCCACCAATCAAAACCACCACCGCCACCTCCTTTATGGTTAATAAAGTCAGTTTTGCCTAGGCCAACGGCTCTGTTCCATGATAAATATGCCCCTTGCTCTGTCGGGGAATAATATGGCATTCCTCCAGCGCTAACCGCGATTGCATGCATACTTCCATTTAAAGTCCCTCCAGTAAGCGGGAACTTTTCATCCTGCAGTTTTTTCCCTTGGCGGGATGAAAGTGGCTTATTTCCATCATCCGTGGTTAGGTCATCAACAATAGGAATATTTTGTTCTGACACCCCTGTAATCAGACCTTTGGCATTTACGGTAAGTACAGGAATTTTTAGCGTTGATCCGTAAGTACTCGCCACCACACCTGAATTGGCCAAGGTAAGAATGCAGGACGCATTGGTAGAGCCATCAAAATTGAATGATCCTGTCGCGGCACCTGAAAAACTAATATCTCGAGCTGTTTGTAACTTGGTTGCTGTAGACGAGTTGCCATTCAAGCCACCATTGAATGTTTTGGCATACACATGCTCAGGAAAATACGTATTCCCTACACCATCTAATAAAATTGCTCTACGGATAACATTGCTTTCAAAATTACGTTGAGTTGCATAGATCTCAGCATCATTGTCATCTGTGGTCCCGATTTCAACAAAACCTCTATCTTGCCCTGTGTTACCTACAGCTAAGTACCCGCCATCCGTTGTCGTGTTGGCCTGTATCAGTTTCTTAAATGCCCCTATTTGATCCCCAATATTTAAAACAGTAATAGTGCCTTCAATATCTAAATTACCTGAAAGCGTTCCCCCTGATTTTGAGAACTTATCATCAATAATTTCATTGATCTTCAATGTCAAACTATTAAACAACCAGTTAAACCACTGACGTGCAGGCTTTTTACTGACAGGGAATCCATCGGTTAAATTTAAATCATCTGTATTTTTTTGCCCATCTTTAGCAAATTCAGATAGCTTTTCAATAGCCATTTTTAATCCTCAATAATAAGTTCAACACCTGCAGGCAATGGGAAAAACATTTGCACCAATATTCTCTGCATCGTTGTGAATTGCGTAGCGAGGTTTTTAAAAGTCACCGTCATATCTTTGTTATCAAAAACTTTGAAATGACTGTGGTTGAGTGCAAGTTCAAGAATTGCTTTGGTTTCGTTAATATTTCCTGTGCTCTTATTTTTAAGAATCTTTGCTTTGATTAGCCTTCTTAAAAAATCACCTGTTGGTGTTAGACCACCAGTCCCCGGCTGTCCCGATTCTCGAAAATACCCCCCGATACTTGGATCATCCGTTTCCCCAAATGTCATAGCGTTTTCTTGATCGATAAAGCCGAAATACTCAAGTTGAGCCGCACCAGGAATAATTAACGGAGTACCAGTCCAAAGGGCTAATTGCTCCAAACAATTACCTGTTGCAGTTTCCAAATCATGGAGCTCACTCATTTTTGAAAGCAAGTTTTGGCAACCGACAATAGGATCAACTGAAACCCTTATTGATTCTATGAACTTGCTTTTTTGTCGATGCTGACTGGTTACGAGGCCAAGATATTCACTGGTACTTTTACTATCCACCTGTCACCTCGATAGTGATTGTGGTCGCATCACAAAAGGCGACATTACCGAAAGGCAAAGTGTAGTCAGCTGCATGCTCAATTCCATTTGCAATAGTTTTGATGCTTACAACCTCATAGGTTTGCGACTGCTCCGCTCCATATAAATTAGTCACTCCAGTAATTTTATTCTGAGTGATTTTGTCTCCAATATTCAAGGCATTGGTGTACTCAGCGAGAAGACTTTTAATAATATCTCCTGTATCAGCGCTGTAAGATTCCTTGGTTGTAATGGATATTTTGAAGCTGATATTTGTCACATCTGCACGATAGATTGAAACGACATCAGGCTCGTTATAAATATTCAATACAGTCACATCAGTATTGCCATACCAATCGCATCCCATGGATTTCTTAATGTGCATGAGCTTAGCAATTTGGTGGGAATCACCTCCATGAACAACCACACAGGCTGATTTTGCTGGAAGGCTATTTTCATCAGTGATACTTGATTTGTTTTCAAAGGTCACGCATCGAGTCACACCATTTAACGCAAGGATCGCCCCACGCAATCCCTCAAGCTGCGACATTGATGCATTAGCGGTTGATAATGACTGACGCTGTCTCAGCTTGGTATCAGACTCAGCATCCTGCCCGACACTCGATGAATTTGGATTACTGACACCATGCCAACCACGAGTTGGTTTACCGATGATGGAAACTGTATTTGGCATAGCTATCACAGCTCCTGCCTTTTCAGCAGTTGCCGTAACAACAATCGCGCCCTCTGGTGGGATAGTAATGGATACAGGCAAAACCCAAATGTTATTGCTGGTATCTGAAACATTGGCATTTGTGATACTTGTTCCAGCTACTCCAGTGATCACAACATCAACGGTTGAATACGTCGCAGGTGATGGTTTAATGCCGTTTAAAGCGACATTACGCGCTAATGCTTCCTTGGTTGCAGTCTTTGGCGACATGGTTGAATAAGCTTTAATGGCAGAAGAATTACAGTCAGCAATCGCCTTAGCAATAACACCAATCCACTGCCCATCCTGCGAATCATTTTCAAGGTAAATATCTTCACCGTAGATTTTGCGATTTTCAGATTTTAAGTATTCAACAATTTCAAAATAGGTTGGAGCTACTGGTCCTGCATCAGTCATAACAACTGCAACCGACGAAATAGTCATGCTCTAAGCTCCTCTTCTAATAATTCTATGTTTCCATAAATGGTGTTCAGCACAATTGAAACGGTGAGCTTTCGTGTCTCTGGATCTAAGTCTCCCGCGAACTCTTCTATGCTCTGTACACCGGGCGTTTCTAGAACTCGTTGTCGCAATGTAAGCTCATATAAATTACCTGATCTCTTCCCCAGAATTGACTGATTCCATCCTGTACCGTCTGACGTATCAGCAAACCATTCACCGACCCAAAGTCTCAGGCGAGTTAAAACAGCTTGTGCTACTGCCTCAGGCGAATTAATTAGAAAACTATTCACCCCGACCCCAAAGACGTAGTCGCCATTTTCATCAAGTTTTCTATAGCGCATAAAAAAAGCCGCCTTTCAGCGACCCCTCATTTAACGTTAATTTACTTTGGTCCATCAGAATCACCCCCTCCGCGTTGAATCCCACCATGTTTATGTGTCTTGAATTCAATGCCCTCAACAGATGCCCCACCCGTAAGTGTGGATTTGCCAGTAACATCTAAGGTGGTTTGCATACTGGCCGCGCCTGATACATCTAATGTTTTTTGCATTTCAACAGGATGATGAAAAACTGATTTAGTACCAATAAAGTGAATTTCACCTGCAGGTGTAATCTGAATTTTGCAGGTGTTGGCATCGTTCCGAATTTCTAAATCTGTTGTAGAAATATCGCTAATTTTTGTCGCCTGCGATTGCGGACGAAAAAATGCAAACCCATCTGAAAGATCATGCTTTCGAGTATCAAAAGGGTTTTGAATACCACCTGATTGCCACCAAATATCGATATTTCGAGCTGCCAGTGAGACATAACACTCATCACCCTCCTTAATAGGGTGAGTAATGGTAAATCCTCCAGCACAAGGAAACATGACTGGTACATCCATAAGTAAAGGCATCTGCACCAATTCAACTGATCCATCTATTTTTTTTACTGGAATTTTAATTGCGGGTTGTACAACAACAGTCACGGCGTCAGGATTATAGCTATCAACAATGCATGGAAGTGACGTCCATAGATTGGCGAGCTCTCCCTGAATCGCATCTTTGATAATTTGAAGCATATCGGGTGAACGTTCACTTAATGAAATTGCCATTACCCTGCCACCCCCGTGATAGAAACACCAGACTTTGGAACTGTGCCCCCTACAGCGATACAAACTAAACTGTCATGCCAATCATTACCGCGATTATCGCCCGTTCTCTCAATTGAACAGATAATAAACATCCCGTCTGCTCCAGTTGCTAAGTTCGGATTCTTGTGTGGCTGATCAACCATTTGGCCACCGTAATTAATGTCATATGCCTCGGTTTGCATATTGGTCATATCAACCTGAACTCGTCCGCCCCATTTAAGCTTGGGGTTGAGTAGACAAGTAATATTTAATCCCTCACTGGTTAATTGAGGCATCCCAATCACACCAGTTTGTGGGTTTAAAATCTGCACAGGTTCAATCGTATATTTATCAATTACACGCATGTGAATTTCATCATCGGACAATGAATATGCAAGATCATTGTCCTTGCTAAATTGCTTCATGTTTGTGTCTAGAGAGCCAAATAGTACGCGTCCGCGAATCAGCTTTTGGTCAGACAATTGCGGCGACTCACCAAGCTGTAAACCCGCTTCTTCATAACCCTTTAAAAGGATATTTTTAGTTTCTTCAACACTGGTACCTGCTGGCACACACTGATTAATAATGGCGTTATTCTTCGCAGCATCGCCTGACTGAGCAAGGATGCAAAGCCATGTATCTGTTTGATTATCACGACCACGTCGATACTGAAAGACTTTACCTTTAAATATGATTTCTAAACCTGAATCTTCATAACCAGCCTCAAGAATAACTTGGCCTTCTATCTTCTGATCATCAATACCACACAGTAAATCCATCGTTTCCTTAGACATATTGTAGATATAAAGTTCAGCCGCCTTAGGTGCTTCAGTCGTGGGCTGGGAGATATGAAAATATATATGGAAGTCTGATAGATCTAATGCCTCAGGAGCATCTTTATTAATTTGGATTGTAAGCCGGCATAATCTTCCCCACTGTAGCGACATATCAATCTCTCCAAAATAATTGAATTTTCACACCTAGATCATTAAAGGATTGGCTTTCGTCAGCATTGCTATTCAGTACAAATAGGCCACCTTTGATTAAGTGCTGATGTTGGTCTAAAAGATTTACACCCTGAATCAATGGTATTGCAGCAAGTATCAATTGCCCTGAACTGTCTAAAATATCGAGGTACCATGCATCTAAACGGTAAATAAGGCGCAACTTGTAAATTATTGAACCAAGGCGAACATTGAATTGCTGATTGGTATTAGTTAGTGGTATCTCATGTAAGGCCATATCACCCCCCAAATACTTTGCTTAGGATTGATTCATTCACTTCTTTTGTTTGAACTGTTCCACCATTTTGAACAGACGCCGTACCCGCAGGTGATGCCTGATTCTCTACAAGAACAGTGGTCTCAGAAGTCATAACTCGAATTACTTTCTTAAAAGTAATATCAATCATCAGGACATGCTCCGTCGTCTTATCAGTAGTGCATGAAAGAGACTTAATTAGCATGTTGGTATAGAGGCGCTTGCCTGTTGAAACAATCAAAGGGAGTTTAGTTTTTTGAAGCAATTGTAATGACTCGTACACGGCGACAAGACTTGTTGCACCGCCAAGTGAGGTACTACCTACATATCCATTAAGTTTGCCAGCACTCTCAGACCAACCCACCTTCATCGTGAGCTCTGGTGTCTCCATGTAGGCATGATCAGAAATAGCTGCACCTGTTTCAGTTGGGTGTTCGGTAATTTTTAATTCATCTTTATGCTTTTCTTCAATCGTCACATCTGCAAAAAGCCCCATGATTGTTCGCCCCTTTCCTGCAAGCAGTAAGGAGCCAACCGACTCAGTTAGCAATGAGGATGTGACGGTATTAATTAATGAGCCAATTGCCATGATTACTTTTCCTTGGGTGTAAAAAAACCACCCGAAGGTGGCATTTTATAAAGAAATCTTACTTACTTTTTCCAATAGCTCCGAAACCATGAAAACATTTTTTTTTCAGGATCATTTACAGTTACACCTGACCAAGTATCCCCATTCTCATTGATTTCAACTACAACAAATCTTTCATTGGGAACTATTTTTTTTACTTTATCTCTAATATCTTGAGCAGTGAATTTACCAGAAGAGTCTGATAAAAACCAAGTATCTCCAACCCAATGCCACCAGCCTAAGCCATTGCTTTTAAAGAACTCTTTTAATTTTTCATTATGTTCCTTAGTTAAATTCTGTAAGCATACTATAAACCTACGCTTCATCATTTACCCCCTCACCTGAATCAACATTTGTACTTGATAGTGATTTAGTGTTTACAGGATTAACTGAAGGCAACTTACCATTCAAGCTATCTTCAGGAATGTGCTTTTCAATAGCCATTTTTGAAATAACAAATGTTTCGCTTCTAAGATCGTCAGTATTTCCTTTATGAAGGCACCGAAGATACGTATATATAAAAAGTATTAAAAATACACTCACTACGACAGCTAGCAATATAGACACCCACATTGGAGCAAATATAGAAGCTAATATAAATGGCCCTAGAAATCCAAAAATTATCCACATAAGCGCACTCAATATCGAGGATTTGGACCCATATGACGATGCTTGTTGAAAAATTAGTCTTATATAATCCATAAAGCTTTCATAAGCCTCATTATTTAATTTTAAATAAGTTTGCATATTACTAACCTCTTCTTTATAAATCTATAAATTATTGCTTTTTAAAAAATTCCAAGGTGTTGAGATGAGAAAACTATTACTTTTAGCAGTGGCTTCAACTTTAAGTGCTGGGGTTTGGGCCTCACCATACGACTCCAATTCTTTCGGAGCAATGCCCCATAAAGATATTATGAGAATAAATGTGGATAACTGTAATATTGAGGCAAATGCTACTGGAAATAAGACTTCTGCAGAAGAATGCATTAACAATCAAAAAATAGCCTTTGAAAAACTACTAATTATCTACAATGACCATGCTATCACTGCACCATCTTGGAGTTTATGCGTAGGAGAGGCTAAAACTAGGCACTCCTATGACTACGTTGTTATGTATGCCTGCATGAAGGTTGTTAAAGACATATGTAAGGAGAAACCTGATGGCCAATGGGAGAATCCTAATTTATGCATTCGGAGTATGCAATCAGGTGCTTGGCTGAATAATCCTAAAATCTATCAGCCATATAAAAAGCAATGAGTTCCTATGTCAATACACTCTGTGCACCCCTAGCCATAAAGGCTAATGAATTTTCATTATGCCTTTTTACTGCGTTAGCGGATTCAATTGGATCTCTTGCTCCATTGATCGTCATATCCGTTTTAAAGCTTTGGTGAATAGTCACATTGGAAGCGGTCATATTGGATGAGTTGCTCACTTGTGATTTGTGTGGATTACCATTTGGTACATCTGCATTTTGTGCAAATTTAGCCAACTCTTTAGAGTTCTTAGGAGTTGATGGTGGTTTAACCGAGTCGGCATATTGATTGGCTGTTTTGTAGTGCTTTTGATATATAGCTGCTTGTCGTTTAACAAACTGCCTAGGAGTTTCACTCTTTTTCATCCCATTTTGTCGCATTGCACGTAACCCATCCGAATTAGCACCCTTACCTTTTAAAGCTTTTGCAAATGTAACTGCTCCAATATTATGAGCTAAATATAGATTTTCTCCTGTTAGAGGAATTCCATATTTTTTTAAAATATCTGCGTTTTGCTTTGCCAATAGACCAGTTGCCAAGGTGTTCACACGTTTGTTGTATCTTGGGTCATTAGATTTTCTAAAATTAGATTTATCAATCTTAGTCATTCCAATGTTCTTACCTTCTTTGGATTTCGCTAAACCATTCCAAGTACCTTGAATAAACTGACCTGTACCAATAGCACCAGTAGGTGACATCTTGCCAGTCCAACCAGCCTCCATCTTTACAAATCCTCGTAGTATTTTCTCGTCAATTCCGTACTTAATAGATGCTTCTTTAATATATTTATCCACATCCTTGCCGAAACTAAAAGCATATTTACTGGTTGACTGGGCTACCGTCCCCTTAACTGCATTTTGTACCGCTTTAGCAGTACCAAGAGCAATATCTTTAGCAGTCATGGCGGATTTACCCTCATTAATCTCAACAGCTTTTTGAGCTTCCTTATTGCCTAAAAATGCGAGTGTTTTGGCTACACCTGATCCAACTGCATCAAGCGCCTTTCTGCCTGTTTCAGTTTCTGCAATTTTATCATTGAGAGCATCTGCACCTTTTTGGGCAACATTTTTTGCTTCGTCTTTGGCGATATCGACAACTTCTTTAATGGCTTCAACCGGATCGGAAATAATCTTTTGAACAAAATTAACCACCTTGTCCTTAACTTTTTCCAACATGGCTAAAAAATCTTTGATCTTCGCGATGATCTTATCAATACCGTTCGTCCACTTGGACCAGTCAATTAAAGACTTTCCACCTTCTTTCCATGTCTTGTAGTCGTCATATAGCAAATACAGAGCAGATGCTAAGGCAAGGATGATACCGATCGGCGATGCAAGGAAAGCAAGTCTGAACAGCTTCAGTAGGCCAATAAAGCCTTTCAACATTGGGATAAACTTAAAAATCATTCCAAATGTTTTAATGAATGCACCTAGCACAAGGGCAGCCATACCAAAACGAAGAGCGATTCCTAAACCTTCTTTAATCTGCGGATTCAACTGGCTGAATGCAGATACACCCGCCATAATTAAAGTGTTTAGTAACTTTAAAATGGGAATTAAAGCTTTACCCGCCTGCATCACAATGACCTGAAAACCTGTCTTAGTCATCATGGTTAGATCACGATACTCCGACATGAACTCATTGCCAGATTTGGCAAGGTCATCATTCATACCAAGTTCTTTTTGTATCTTTTGGTATTTATCCATGTTAGATACAAACTTACCATCGCGCATGGCCAATAAAGTATTTTGATCAATACCTAAAGAACTTGCATAGGCATTCGCTTGGTGAGCGGGCATTTTAGATAAAACACCACTTAGATCTTTCATCACCTCAACACGGTCGCGCATTGCGCCATTGGCATCTTTGGTTTGAACGCCAAGACTGTTGATCTGACTTTCATAGCCTGGTGAATTACGCATTTTCTCAGCAAGTGACTCCAGAGAGCCGACAGCACCCTCAGCACTACCGCCAAGCTGAGCAATCGCATTGCCATATGCATTGATGTTGGTGACACTGGCACCAATACGCTGTGATGAGAAGTAAAGCTTATCTAGTTCACTTGCCGTCTGACGCACTGCTACGACGGCGCCAGTTGCTAAGGCCAGTAAAGCACCTTTTAATGCTGCTGCTTTAAGCTCCACACCGCCCATGGCATCTTGCATTTGCTTTAAGCCTGAATTGTCAGTCTTAAAACCTAATGCGACCATGAAGTCACGAATCACACCTGCTTGTGCCATGGGAATACCTTTATTTTATAACTTCAATTAGTTTTGCTACGGCAGTAATAATAGGAGCCGCCTGCCAGATTAATATGCCGAAGATAAAAACTAGACCGATCACATACGTCCAAGTTCTTAGAGTTTTACTTTCAGACAATTTATTCATCACTTTATCAACCTGTATATTTAGGTTAAAATTCATTTACGGTTTGCTTCCTTCTGGTCAAGGTTGTGAACACAAAAGACCTCGATGCTCGAACATCGGGGTTTTTGCTTTTCTGGGCTTATTGAAACGCATCCAATCCATTAAAATTATTGGAAATGTTTCCTAAAACTCCAGACATAAAAAAGCCGAGATTAATTCTCGGCTATTCGGTTCATTGATTTCATTATTCACTATTGCAGTAGTCTTTAATTCATTTGAAATTGTAAAAAGCACTTAATACAAGATCACGCCCCTTTGCTTTCTCGCTCCCGCGCTTCTTCGATTAAGAACTCATTGTCTGCAACTACATCAAGAGCATCATTCATCAAAGCAATATCAGCTAGATCGAGAGTTCCATCGATTAGGGACTCGTATTTGCACATACCCTTAATGACTGGCCGTAAAAGCCAGTCTTCATGATTTGGCAAACACTTAAAATTTATTCGACCCTCTTCATGCTCGATGCCTTCATAAGAAGATCTTGAATAAAATTTCCCAAGTTCTTCCGAATGACTGCAACAACCAGTGGAAGAATCTGCATCATGTCTAAATCATCAAACATGATTGATTCACCACGGCACAGTACTGCACCATCACGAATGACCACAGACAAGCATTTATGGATCACAAGATTGGTATCGGCTTCAGACATCCCTGCAATGACATCCATAAGGGGTGACAATGCACTGGAAAGACCATCAAGCTCTTTTAGATCGATATTCTCCAACTCGACATCATCACCTAACTCCATAGACTCAATCACTTTGGAGAGTCCACCCTTTGCAACTTCGCTAATGATTGGAATTAGGCTTGGGATGATTGGAGCAATCTTTCGGGATACGTGAAGTTGATCGAGCGCATTTAAGCGCCCGATCGTGTAGTTTTTACCGCTGATTGTTATCTGCATTTCAATTACTCATATGTGCCAAGTTTCATATCAACTTTGATGGAGTCGAACACCCATTCCACAGTCGAACCATCTTTAGCATTTGTATAATCAGGTGCTTTCTTAAATGCACACTTTGATGCCGTGTGGTTATCACCTGAACCAGCATGGTTAAGTGTGATTGTGTTTTTTCCCCATTTTTTGGGTGATGCTTTTTGAGCAATATAAATATTCATCAATTTGGCATTGGTTGGCGAAGTCTTTAAAAGTCGGACTGTCACTTGACCCGAGTTATCCGCATGAAGCGAATGCATACCCTCACCATCTGCACCCATGGTCATCGTGTTCTTGTCCCCAGCCATCGCAAAGGTAATCCCCTCATCGGCAATCGCTGCACCATAACCTAGATCAACAACGCCCTCCGCACTTGTTAAGGTGCACTGGGTATCCATGAAGCTATATGTAGACATTTACTACTCCTTAGCGATTAACTGAAACGATCACATCTGCAAAGTGAGTGGCACCTGCAAGCTTTGTGGCGATCTGGAATACGGGCGCTTTACGTGCTTCCCGTTCTGATTGAGCTTGATCATCAAGACTATTGGCATAGACGTAGAATGCTTTTGGCAGGTAATCACCCGTTTCTAATGCACCAAAGCTATCACCGTTCCATTGCCCTTCACCCAATAGCCCATTGTTCACGGCCTGTTCACATGCACGCTCGAGTACACCACATTGGCGATTTACACCTGCAGGTGTTTGGGGAATTTTAGTGTTTGATGTGTAGTACAAATTCCAAAGCGCAGTTTCTAAATGGTTCTGAAGCCAATCAAGGCCATGCCCCTCATCAAAGAACGAACCATCACACATCACACCTTCTTGCAAGATCGCGGTGTCATTGTCATAGCCTGCAAACACGTTGCAATGCTTAGCCGCCAGTGCTTTGGCTTCACGGGTTTTAAGATCTTCAGCAGCAATACCCGGCAACTGCTTAAACTTAAGCGTGATGGTTGTATTCGTACCCATGAAGTTGACACTAAACGCACGGCCAAACACCGAAGCAGCTGCATGCGGATTACTACTGGAAAAAATAGTGAATGTTCGGCTGTAGTTCTTGTTCTTCAGCTTATAAGCTATATCCGTGACACTCGTAGCTAATAACGCATTTTCATCCTGAGTGGTTTGACCAAAGCGTCGCACTGGTGATGATGCTTCAATCAATGATGCAACGGAATCAGCCTCCGCATCAGTTAGATCATTGGCAAATACCAACCCATACCATTTAAGTGATTCTAGGCACTCTGCAACTACTTCTTCCGCTGTTTCAGGATCAGCTCCAGCTTTATTCCAAAAGCCAATATAAAGCGTCCGTGGCTTTGGAGCCTGACCGAAATATGCTTTAGCTGATGCATACTCTGGATCATCCACACCATAGTCTTCAGCTACTTCCTTAATGCTTGAGTATTCCCGCATGCGCTCAATGGTATCAATGACACCTGTTGTACTGCCTAGAATCAGTAATGAGCCGAATGAGCGAGGCCCTGCCGCCAGTGCTGCCAGACTAATGCTGACATTGACGACGCTTGAAATAGGTAATGTCATTTCGACTCCTAAATTTTAATTTCAAAGCTGTTGAATGTTTTGATCGCATACGTCCTCATAGTCTTGCGTCTAAAAGATGCGACTAAGTCATAGCGATGAACGTACTGCTGATTAAGAAAATCGGGCGCAGTGACGATTTCACTGCACCCGATATATTTGATTTTTTGCTGTCGTAATTGAGCGATGTTTTGCGGAATAGTCAGACCATCTTTGAAGATATTGGCAATTGATTGCCCATGGTTGCCATAGAAAGAAAGCGTAAGCTCGATGCCCTCATGACGTACTGAATCCATATCCTCAGCATTCTGATGGAAGTAAGGACTATCATCAGTGCGAATAGACTTCACTCCAAAGGCACACCAGTTTTCACCAATCGCGGGCATAGGCGGTGGATCTTGTTGCCAACGTGGACGCACCAAATCACCTTGCAGGGATGTGACACCTACAATGAGACCTTGAAAAACATCTTCTAACTCTTGGTCATACTCAACTAATCCGACTGGGGGTATATATCCATCCACTGTCGAGTCGGTCATATTCACCCCAAAGGTTTGAGTTCGCAGATCGCTTTATTGAAGCCAATTCCATAATGCAAATTATCAAGCACCTGTACCACATAGTAAGTTTTACCTTTCCATGTAATTTCATCTGCTTGGTTGTTTGCATCACCTGCAGTTAATTCTGTCCGGGTGTGGATATTAATCGCACCTTTGATCAAGGTACCGTCTTCACGGCGATCCATGTTCTGACCATTATTTGTCGTAACCACTCCGCTAAATTGGAAGCTTTGCTCGGATTTGTTTGATCGCCCGTTGTTGCCAACAGATACAGCTAGACGCTTACACACTAGATCCATCCTCATAAAATCAGGATCGAGCAGAACGTCTGATACATCTAAATCAGCCATGTTGTATCTCCTCGCCATTTTTCAAAACAACGTAGGTATGTGAGTTTCGATACTGAGCTGTGTCTACTAAAGGTTTTTCAGATTTACGCTTTCTGCGCTTTCGAGCCTTAATTGTTGCTGGAGCAAGCTCTTCAAAGTCCCCGCTGTTAATGACGGCCTTAACATTCATAACGGCTTTCATCCCTGCTGCACCCAAATTTAAATACATTCGCTTTGTATTTCCCTGAAGCGCTGCATCAACAGCTTTGGTTAGCCGATCTGCAACATCGTCTTGCACTTCCTCTACACCACGAGCCAAATGAGGTCGTGGTGGTAGATTCATTGCGGGGGATCCAGTTTCTAGAATGTATCCAATCTGGGCATTGGTTAAACCGTCACTATCCGTTCTTGCTTCACCATGAGGAACGCCCACCAACACGTCAACATTAGAAAGCTCAGCAACTGCGTTCAGAATATCGAGTAAACCCTCTCCTGATGCGCTAACTGTCATAGCTGAACCCCTCCCGCACCCATCATCAAAGCCAGTTGATAAAACTGGACTCCGAATGTTGTTTGGTTCCAATGCCCAGCATCGGCAATTAAGACACCTGATACATCCATTGACTTGGAAACGCTATCAACGGATTTAGAAGTCTCATTCCCTACAACTTTGCCAACATCCCCACCAACGCTAGATAAAGCCATAGAGCGTTTAAATAGGGTTAAGTAGTGAGCAATGAAAAGAGTTAGACCATAATCTAAAAGGCTTTCAGGATCATTAGAATCACCCCAGCGAGATTCAGGCAGCAATTTCTTTCCAAGGTTAAGATAAAAATTGAACTGAAATGATGGATAGCTCAGTTCATCAGCAAACATCGGCATCGACTCTCTAAAGGATGATTCATTCAGCATGATTATTTCCCTTTAGCTTTGGTTTCAGTCTCTGCAGGTGGATCACTTGGTTTTGATGCATCAGCTTGTTGTGCTTTAGCTAACTGGATCTTGAGGTTTTTAATCTCTTCATCACGATCTTTCACATCAGTAGTGAGATCTGAGATTTTAGTTGTAGCTGCATCAGCTTGGGCTTGAAGAACTTTTAAGTCCTCATTAGCTTTATCTAATGCCTGCTGCAATTCATGTGATTGTGTATCACTGGAAGTCACTTCCTGAGCATGGGCTTTTACAAACCAATGCTCAGCAACTTCTTGCTCTACTTCCTGCAAGCCCGCCTGTAAAACAACTGTTTTTGCTTGACCTTGCTCATCGCGCCCAAGGTTTACAGTGAGTTGTTTTGATAAAAGGATTTGAACAAGTTTAGGCATATCAATCTCCTTATAGACCATCAGCATAGTAAGCAGTTTCAGGGTAAACCCACTCAACCGCACCAAGACGACCAAAGTACGTCGTCAATTGACGTAAATCACGATATTCGATCGGTGTACGTTGCAAAGGCACCATAGGGAAACGAACACGGTTTTCTGACTGCGTGTAGCACATCATGCGGTCGGTATTGCCTACACCACGTTTTACACACCACTTAGATGGTTGAATATCTAAAGGTCGGCCATTCACGCTGTTAGACAAGCTATTAAGTTTTAGGAACTCAAGAACTGAGATGTTACCTGCATCACTAACAATACGTGAGGTAAGTAGACTGAATTGAACTGGAGGCAACAACAACTTATCAGGACACACGGCGAAACCTGAGGCCAACCAAGCGTTATTTAAAACAAGGTTTACATCATCTAGGATTTGTTGTGGTGTAGCAGTCGCCCAAGCCACATTCACGTTTGTCGCACCGACTTTTGATGAGTTTAATAGCCCTTCTACGCCAATGACTTCATCTCCAATGTAGACCTGTTCATCAGTGTCCATTTGATGCTTGAGCAGCAAGCCAGCATACTTCTGAGAATCAACAGGACGCCCGACTGCTTTTGCAGACTCTAGCTCAGGGATAGTCCAGCCAATTTGAGTCGCCCAAAGCGTCAAAGGTTGTGCGGTTTTGCCAATATCCAGTGCGATCCCTGCGATTGCATCCGTGTTTTTACCTACCCACGATTTGCCTGATGGAGATGGTCCACCAGCTGCGGCAAAAGACGAGTTGGTAAATGATGAGGTTTCATCAGCAATAGAAACATCAGAACGCAAATCAATATCACGGCCCCATGTGACGCTTACCAATGGATCATGCATAGTTTGGTCTAGGCGCTCTAACTCCCCAAGCAGGAATGCACCTGTACTGTCTACGGTACGAGCATCAAAAGTACGAAAGCCCCCTTGGTCGCGTGTACGTGCGCGAATTGGGTTCCCCATTGCTACTGCTTGAGCCATGGTTGTAGCTAAGAGTAATTTACTCATTTTTGGTTTTCTCCAAGCATAAAAAAAGACGCTTAATGCGCCCGATTTATGCTGTTAAATTTTTAAATGTTGTAAGAGATTTCTACGTTGCCTTGTGCATCAGCATCATGCATGAACATAGCGCTATTCAGTTCAATTGTATTTGCAGCATCGGCTACAGCTTCGATACCACCAATTGGCTTTAATTCAGTACCTGCAGCAATACGCACATAAACCTTACCCGCTGTTTTTGCTTCACCTGCATTACAGCGTACGGTCATATAACCACGGCGAAGAACGTCATGCATGATGCCTGTTTGCGGTACAGCAGCACCCATGCCATTTGAGGCTGATTGAGTTGGGTATGAGCGAACAATCAAGCCATATGCCGTGTTAGCAGTATCACCTGCAACTAAAGGTACAAAACCGTTTGCAGTCAATTTGCCAAACACACCAAAGGCAGCAAAAGCAGTTTTTACGATATGCGCTTCAATGGTTGAATGTGATTTACGGGTTACATCACCAGGGATGCCCGAAGGCATACGATATAAAATTGAATTTCCCATGTTTATTTCCCTTTACTCCAAAATGCACGGTTACGAGCGTTAATATCTGCAGGTGATGCTGGCGCTCGTCCAAAGTCTTTAGTTGAAATGCCTGAGCGAACACCTGCAGCATTGTTTTGATGTTTAATCAGCTCGGATGCACCGACGAACGCTGTATCGATTGTATGAGCTGACATAGAGTCAAAATCAGTTTGGCCACTCAAGAAAGGTGCAATTGCTTTCTGCCCATCTGCCGTAGCGAATGATTGTTTAAGTGCCAAACGCTTAGCGGCCAATACAGCCTTTCCGTTATTAGCACTATCGGTCGTTGGTAACTTAATGCCCGGTGCTAAAATTTCAGCACGAGATAACACCTGTTTAAGCGAATCACCTGTATGGTTTTGAACACCTTCTTCAGATAATTTTGCAGCTGCTTCTGCTTTCAAAATATCGTCTTTGGTTTTTTCAGGATCATCGTCAGGATTGTCATTATCTTCAGTTGGTTTTTCAGGATCATCTGAGTCTTTGGTTTTCTGAAGCTCCTTAATAGCGGTATCCATGGTGTTGAGCTTCTTCATAATCTTCAATAAAGCATCACCCGTTTTAGTGCCTGATTCATCCTCTGGCTCTTCGTCCTCGGTTTTGATATCTGGTGCTTCATCCTCGACCGCCTTGGCTAATTTTTCAGCCTCATCCGCATCTTTAGTTTTAACCAAATTACGAATACGATCAGCAAAACTAATTTTTTTCTTCGACATAAAACTGTCTCCAATTGAACAACGTGACCCACAACGCCCCTTATCAACGAGAGCAATGTGATTTCCAAAAATATTGGTTTGAACCCCTTTGCCGACGCTGATCTCCGTATAATCTGCGTCATAACCTAAAGAGATCTCAACCTTGCCATCCATCACAGCATCAATTGTGTCTTTGTTTGTGATTAGTAGATCTGCAAGCAAGTAGTCAGATTCAATACCCTCACCACGGCGCACATCATGAGCTGTACCATTTGATAGGCTTTTGTGATTCTCTGGGCTTACCCAATCATCAGGATGATCATCAGTTACTGGTTTACCTTCAAAACTTGCAATTGTTTGAGGGTTAAATAAGGCGTCCTCGTCACGCTCAATGACGATAAGCTTTTTATCATCAGCAGTGACTGGTACCTCACCATCGCCATAGATCAACTTTCCAATACGAGCAATTGGCACATCACGGCAAAGTAAATAACCCTCAGGTGTGGTTTCTCTTGTCTTACCGATCAGGCCTGTTGTGTAGAAATTAGATCGATCTACGGTTGCCTTTGATTTAGGTTTCTTTTTAAACATGGTTTCTACCTTTCTATAGGCAACAAAAAACCACTCAAAAGAGTGGTTGTTAATCATCTGGAATTACAGGCTCTGG
The DNA here is from genome assembly GCA_004802465.1 of Citrus hindsii. Classification (NCBI taxonomy): domain Eukaryota; kingdom Viridiplantae; phylum Streptophyta; class Magnoliopsida; order Sapindales; family Rutaceae; genus Citrus; species Citrus hindsii. Next base: position 59,906 of record QWBT01000959.1, read on the forward strand.
ATAGCAGTAGCAATTCGGCAAACATCCAGCATGGCCCGTTAGCCTATCCAGCGTAGGGGGCTTATCCCAATATACGAATACTCCATTCATAGCATGGTGACTTGGTCTCACATCTACTCGATCACTATCCCGCCATATATAACCTTCAGATCCTAAGTTCTGTGCGCGAGCTTGGGTGAACACACTCGATGCCCGGCTTACTTCCGTTCTAGCAATCGTATTTGCCCGCGACTTCGTTACAGGGCCTGTTGCCATAATTAGGCTTGATATCTCACTCGCCCGACTTCCCTCAATCAATGCCCGTGTAGAGAGGTCATGCACCCGCTGTGCTGCCTCTAATGGTAGAGACTTAATCAAACGCACCTGCTCATTCAAGAGCTGTTGATACACGGCGCCTATGTCAGTGTTGCGGATTTGATCCTTAACACCTCTAGACAAGTCCTCAGCGTAAATCAACCACGTCTTTTCATTACGCAAGGCAACATCAGTGATGATTCGACCAGCTGCATTCTCAGCCCAAAAATGAAGTGTATTGCCATACTCATTTAACGACGCTCGAATCAAAGGCCACGATCTGGGATCATTTACATCAAAGCCCTTAACAATAGTATCGACATAACCCGCAATCTTTCTAAGCTGCTGGCTGTATCGGATCTCCATTTTCCTCGCTAACTGCGGGTTCATTCGGTTGATCGTCATGCTCACTCCGTGGCGCAGGTGGTTCGTCGTCTGCCTCTTCAATCTCAGCATCGGTAATGTGAGAGAAAACACCAGTTACCTCAGAAGATTGGCGAAGCTCTTTAAGCGCTGTCTTGCGACTAATCAAGGCAGATTCTTCCGCCTTACAGATTGCATTAACGACTTTCTCAGCAATACCGGCTTTCTTCTCGTCATCAATTTGCCATAACGAGGCAAAATCAAATTTGAACGATGTAGGCAACGGTTTACCTAAGGCCGACTGTGATACCACTTCTAGCAAACGATGCAGTGGCGATCTCATACGCCCTTCCTGCTGCTGATTAATATTGTCGTAATAGTTTGCTAAGTCCGACTCACCTGTAGCATTAAGACCTGCAGGAGATTGCCCAAACAATCGAACTAACGGAATACCCAAAGCACCTGAGAGCTGCTGACCGAGTTGGAGCAAAATACTATCCAAGCCAGAAAAGCTATATTGATGAGTCTCAAAAGTATCCTCATCATCCATAAGGGTCATACCCTCATTAGACTGCCACATTCTGATTTGCTGTATTTGCTTAACCAAAGCGTTATAAGCACTACCGCCCATGGCAATAATCTTACGCAGACCTTTAACTTTATACGTCCGAAGATGAGCCTTATAGACCAACTGCCCAGCCCCTAGAGTTGCACTATCAAACAGCGTCAAACGATCCTCTAGGCGCTCAATAACCGACTGCCCCCACAAGTTTTCAGCAATGGATTGCCAATATGGAAGTTTCACACCATCTAATCGCAATACTCTGGAGTAATGGATACGCTGATTAACGAGCCCGACCGAATCCGTAACAACATCGTAAAATTTAGGCATGCCATAGTCGGGACCATAATCAGTGACCAAGTCTTGAAGATCTGGTTGAACCATCCAGCGATCTAAAACCAATAATCCCTTGAATTGACCTTTTGCCACAGTTTTAGAGTTAAGTGGGGTAGAAACATTCTGACCGTCAATCATCATCACGGCGATAGCACCGCCATATAAACGAGACCATTTGATTGTTTCATTCAACTTGTCCCACACCTGAAGATTATCAAGCACCTGATTTAATTCTTCAGTTTCTTCGGGACCACTTAACCCCTGAATATTTATGCCTTCACGGGTCATATCATCAGCGACAACATCTACTGCTTGACCTACCACCCAAGACGATCGATACATTGATTCAAGCAAGGTTCTGTTTCGACTTAAATAGTTAAAACCATATGTTGATTGATCATGTTGACTACCAGCGCCCAAGCCAACTCGGGCCGCGAAGTTTTGAAAACTATCCGCAGTAAATTTAAATAATCCCATGGATTTTCCCGAATTAAAGTTTGTTCCAAATGTTTAGGCTTGAAACTTGAGGGTTAAAGCAAATCATTACGCTATCTGCTCGGTTTGGCGATGCAGTACCATCAGGCTGTTTATTTACCAAAATTTTGCCTGTACCATTTTTTGTGTATGTGGGTTGCGATAACTCGGTTGTAAGTAGAGCGAGTTCTTTTTCTTCCAATTCATCACTAGATAATGAGATGAGCATATCTGGATCATATTCACGACCCTCTATAGCCCTGTAAGTTTCCTGAAATCGCATTCGCAACCACCACCATGCCTGAGCCTTCATATTGGCAAAGAAGTCTTTATTCAATCGTCCTTCAACCATCTCATCGTCAGGTTCATGAACCGATCCTGAGCCCCTAAACGAATCAACGTTTACTTCGGGTAGCCCTTTCTCTCTCTGTAGTTCATTAATAACTCGCGCATCCCCACGACACCCAGCACCAAGTCCATCAGCATCATAGAAAAGCGTATCAATCGATTGCTCTATAGATAGATCCATGGCTTTTTGTGTGGTACCGAAAATATCGTCTCCTTTGCCCGACCATGTATCCAAATAATTGAGGACAATTCCATGACGGCCTGCATATGAGTTTTTGTCCTTCCCTTCATCTGCCACATCTAATCCCGCAATGCGATCACCTGTAGGTTCGATACCAAGCTTTATATGCGCATCGATCGCTGCCTGAATCCAAGTACTAGGAATCAAAACACCTTCAACAGATGCTGCGTAGTTGATATCAACCTCTTGAGCAAGTACCACATCATCTAAAGTCGCAAGTTGCTTTTCATACCAAGGGTGAATAACTTTGCCGTTATATTGTACTGTCCAATTTTTATCGGGATTAGCTCGCCAAGGCATGGTAAACACGGCGTAACGACCACTGAATCGATCTTGGTGGAAACGATCACCAATACCATTCGGAGTAGATCCCTTAATATGAACGTTGGTGTTCTGCGATATTGCTGCATCTACAGCTTCCTGACGCTCTACAAAAGCCCATTCATCAAGAAAGTACATTGTGGTACGTCCACCACGACCAATGTTATCGCCTGCCTCACCTGTGATGGTTGCACCATTATCAGGATTGATAATCCGCATGTAGTTGTCGTGGACCTTCTCCACAAACCCTTTAGGCTTCATCCAGTTAGGCATTTTGCTGAACATATCGCGGAACTTATGGAAAAGTGTTTTAGGATCTCCCTTCTTATCTACAAGCTCCTCTTTTCGACTCCCTACACCACCAGCAAAACCCTCTACAAATAACCAGCGATGCAAAAAGAATCCAAGAACAACATAGGACATACCCTCATCGCGTGATTTCTCAATCAATCCATGAGTCTGTGAATTTTCACGCTCAATCAGCCAATCTACTAATTCAACCTGCTTAGGGCGAAGAACGAATGGAATATTTGCGGGCAATCCAAAAGACATACCTCGTGGATCGTAGGTCCACACCCAATGATTAAACCAATGTGCTGGATCATTCTTGCACTTGTATATCTCAGCCTGAATACTGAGTTCGCTTTGCTCTATTACAGTTCGGTAATAGTAGCGTCTGGTCATCTCAGCAATGACTTCAGGCAAACGTGTGTTAATCGTCCACTCTTTGATGAGGGGCGCTATTTCTTCAATTGCGTAACTCATAATTTGCCATTAATTGCTAAGCGAGATAGCTCTTGTGCGGACATCCCAGCAAGCTGCTCAGGGGTATACATAGCGGGGCGCTGGCTGTGCTCTGTTTCAGTTTTAATCGCTCCACCATCTTTGCCCGTAATTTCCAACTTGCGCTCGTAGTGGCCTTTCACGATCTTCTGAATTTGATCAATCAGCTTAATCGACATCACCACATTGCCTTTCTTGGAAACCAAAAGGTCACTCAAGATTTGCAATTGAATAATGTCGTTTGCACCGATGATGTTGTAGATCGGCTGATCAATATATTTCTTCCGTGCTTCATGGAATAAATCCACTAACTCTTGCGATAGATCCGCACCTGCAGTCTTTGTTGGGTCATATGATTCCACCTGTTGCGGGGAAACATCTATCTTAAAGTTTTCCTTGATGGCCACTACCACCTCAGTAGGTGTCATAAACTGCGCAAGTGACCGAACAATAAAGACTTTTTCTGCTTTTTTAAGCCTTGCCATAACTCACCATCCATCAAGGTACATCAAGGTAAGTGGGCAAAAAAATTTGAAACTAACCTATTACACAGTTCCCACAACACGCAGACACATTAAAATCAGATACAAACGGCGCATTCTTTGTGATTTCGACTAAGCGCTTAACACTCTCGTTTGCACCCCAACGTTTGACCACGCCATAGAACTCTTCAACGTCATGGCCTGCCAAGTAATGCTTTGGTAAGCCAGTATTGTCGCTGTACATGATTTCATCATCTTGATCACGTTCTACGCCAATATGATAAAGCTCATGCTCGATCAAGGCACAGAAGTCATGATCTGAAGCTTGTTCACAGAATGATGCGTCTATAGTGATGAGATAAACAGGTACACAACCAAACCAATCCCGCATCTGCTGTTCTTGCCGGGCTTTCTTCCATCCACCTTGGTTGAACATCACTTTTTCACATTGCCCTAGTACCATGCGCTTTTTTGACTGGCATGCAGATGATGCCCAAGCAAATGCTAAAAAGGTTTCATCGTCGTGTAGTAACTCAGATATATGGTCATGATCTGGATTGTGGAGCTGGCCACCAATGGTTAAATAATTTTTAATCACCCATTCTTTTAATTCCACGGCGGGCGCAAGGCGAATTGCTTCTTCTTCCTCAGCCTGGTCAATGAGATCCGTCGGTGAGAATGGTCTGATCTGTTCCATTGAATATCTGTCTCTTTAAGTTTTTCAGCCATTGTGATGAGAAGTTAGATTCAATCTGAAGCGGCCCAAATTCATTAATCTTGTATCGATTAGCTGACTCAATGCGTACTACGGTATAACCCATCTCAGCAGCGTCATCGTATCGGTCTAGACTCCAAGCCTTATTCGCCAATTTCCCACCACGACCACCAGACCAAGGACCACCTGAAATCTCAACTAAGATTCGATGTTCAATTAAATGGAAATCAAAACGCCAATGCTTGGTTGATTTAAATTGGAACGTCTTCTCGTATTTGATGCCGAGCACACCTAAAGCATGTTCAAATTTTTCTTCTGCTTCTAAGTATGCTTCTTTGGCTTTTGGTAATGGTTTAGAGCGTGATTTAGTTTTAGGTGGGCGCTTTTTAGTTTTCCAGAAATAGTCGTTTGCATTCATATATTGCGCCCATTAAAAAACCACCCGAAGGTGGTTTAGTTTAAAACAACATCGACATCTGCCCAAACTCATAAATAATTAATGTAAGGGCAAGAGCCGAAACCGAGATTACAAGCACATCTTGTGAAATCATACTTATCTCCCTTTATTGTTCTTTTTTTATACTCTCACAACTAGAAATATTTTCAACACTAAAAGAATACATTTCTCACAATTTACAGTGATAGATATGTAAGAAATTATACATGAACAGTTTATTTGTTAATTAATCGTAGAGACCTAGTTTTAGATTTTTAATTCGCTTTTTGAGCTTAATCATGATGCCGTCAATCGCCAGCATCTCATTTCGAGTCAAACCAGAACGGCTTAAATTTTGATACTTAGACAGCTCAGCACTGCAAAATTCTAAGTCTTTTTTCGCTTGTACTTTATCTGTCATGATTACCTCGAATAGAAAAGAAAACCCCGCCAATAATTCATATTGAGCGGGGTTTATGTGCCGTAATCCGTTCGGCTAAAAGGAAATGTAAATTGCTAAATAAAAAACCCGCTTACCTCTCCCAAAGTAAGCGGGTTAAATTTGCGCTTTATTACTAATTCTTTAATTCATCTTTATTTTTCATAGAATATAATCCCATTGTTTCACTATGATGAATAAATCACTCAATTTCTTAAATATCACTTAATTTCTTTCAAGCAATCACGACACACCTTGATCTCATCACCATCAACCGTGTGATCAATCTCAGTTGCACCATGAAGACCAAATAAACACATTAACAATCGGAGCATTACTTTTCTCCATGCAAAAAAAAAGCCCACCTCAGCAGTAGATTGATGTGGGCTTAAACTAAGGACCTTGGAAGGCCATTCAGAAACTACAGCTGTTTCTAGCAGCAATCATGCATACTTATTCGTGAATTTTTTGTGAAAAAATGAATTAAGAATAAATCAATATTTTATGAATTAACTTTAATTGAAATCTGGGTGGTGGCATTCTATACAAACCACTAGGAATAAAGAAACCACCATACGAGCCCCAATATTGCTTACACAAAAAACATTTCTCGGAGCATTAAAAATGCCCACATTTCTGTGAGCATTTGTTGTAATTCTCGTCTTTCCGAGTGTCAATCGATTTACCTAGTTAGATGATCTATAACAACATCTAACCTAATGAAAAAATTACTCGATATTTGCTATTCAGTCAATCAATTTATTTCGTATATTTTTGATAAATATCACGTTTAATTCACAAAGGATATGATGTTTGATTGAATTATTTGCGTTTACCTAAGACATAAAAAAAGCCCACATTATGAGTGTTAATATGGGCTCCCTTATCATTTGCGCTGATTTGGGTAAATGTGTCGCTATATAACAACGGAAAAAGAATAAATTGATTTAATAAAATGCTAATTTATTTTCATTATATGTATTTAAAATACATTTTAAGAAATTATAGCGATAGGAAAGCCCTCTCCGCGGGGCCAAACGCTACTCACAATCACATCAACCTTACATGCACGGTTAACTTCACTTGCTTTCATTCTCTTTAAGGTCGGGTTGCCAAGCCCTAGCTGGAATTTGCCTAAAACAACTAGGCATTTACTCAAGGCATGTTCTGCAAGCTGGCTCACTCACAGGATTTAATTGCTATATTTCAGGCAATAAAAAAGCCCATCAGATGACGGGCTTTTTGAACAAACTAAATCAAAGTTGCTGAATTTCTAACTTTAGAAAATCATACCCTTTGTTAACGATAGCGCTAGCCACTTCATTACCTAGTGACTGCTCTTGATTTAGTTCATTCTGAATACTTTCATATACATTATCCACTGCGAGATTAAGACTGTATTTGATAATATTTTCAAAAAATTGCTCCATATGAAATTCCTTTTAAATGGTGATTTAAACAAATGCACATCCTGTGCAAATTACACTTGGTCTCGGATAAACCGTAATACGACCAGTATAGTGAAACTATAGCCTAGTTATCAGAATAATGATAGACCTTACACCTTTAATTCTTTGTAGGTTTCTTTCTTGTATTTTTCAATTGATTTTGATGCTTCGTCTATAGCGGACTCCAAAGCCAATGACATTAAGTTTTCGTACTGCTTCCAAGTTAGACGGTAGACATTCGTTGTCATCTGCATGGTATTAATCCCCGCATAGTACAATCTTCCTTGAGCAGTAAAATTATTCTCAAGCTGGGGATCTAAAGAAAAATCTATAACCATGCGTGCAATCAAGTAAGCCAAGTGATTCATGGTAATTTGTTCAGGCTCTCGCTTCTTATCTGCCACGGCGTTTTGAAGCATGATATTTACCAGGTGCATACGTACGTATTCATAATCACTTTCACATTTACCATCAAAGACAATTAATGAAGTAACCGACTTCGCCAACTGCGTATCCATTGTAGCAATGGCACCTAAACGATCTTCGTAATTCAAGGGCTTCTCTCCAGTGCCATGAGCTTGTGGCTCAAAGTTTGGTGACTTTGCAGTAATACCATGAGTCAACCATTCAAATTGTTCAAATTTATCTGCCATAACTGCATTCATCCCAAATCCCCTCAAATCAAACTTAAATCTAAAATTGTCATAGTTCCCCAGTGAACCGCACCTGTATCAATCCAATAGCAGTTGTCACGCTTGCATGGTTTTTGGGTAACTGTATGTCCCATGATTACCGCATCAACTCCGGATACATTGGTGTACTGCTTTTTCTCCTCATCTAGTCGGTCACGCCCCCACATTGCTAATTGACCTGCATCCCTTATTGAAGGCAAATCAAAACTAAGCTTGAACTTTTCCCAGTCATTTTCTTCAATGTGCCCATGAACAAATCCAAATTTCTTACCGCGATGTGTAACCTCCAATGCAATAGGTAATTCAGAAAATGTTTTAGCAATTTGAAATTGATCTTCAACACTCAGCTCGTAAAACCATTCACCACCATTTTCCATGTGGCATTTCATTGCAGCGCGATCTTTTAATCCCCAAATACACAAATCCTCATGATTGCCGCGCACCGATGTAAACCATGGCTTAGACAATAGCTCGATGCATTCAATATTCTGGGTGCCTCGATCCACTAAATCCCCAACAGCAATAAGCAAGTCATTTTCAAAATCAAAACCGATTTCTTTTAAGCGACTCATAAGCAAGTTGTAACAGCCGTGAATATCACCAACTGCATAAAGCTTGCCTGTTATCTGTTTATCCCAAACCTTAACCATTGCCATTTCATCACCCTATTAAATTTAAAATTTGCTCAATCGCTTTGCCGCTTTTCACTTGCTCGGTGCTAAACCTTATTACCTGATAACCCATCATTGTTGCTGCGTTGTATTTATCTAAATCTCCTAAATACCCCTTACCCCTTGTATGCCTGCCATTACTCCAGATCCCACCTTCTACCTCGACCAATATCTTTCTACCCTTCAAATGAAAATCGGCTCTCCATTTACGTGTAGGATGAAACTTAAACTCCTGTTCAAACTCAATTCTTAGCGCCTTGAGTTGTAGGCTTAGAGTTTGCTCACCCTCACTCTCTACCTTTTCACCTTTGGCCTTTGGGCGCTTAGATCCTCTTTTGGGTTTACTTGCACCGATCATTTTTTTGTATTCAGCAATGGAGTAGCTGCTTGTCACCCCTCTACCTCAAATAACTGTTTAGCCTTTTCTGTAGCCTTAAGGCTCATAGGGCTCTTGCTGTTTGTCTCCAAATACCCTTCCGCTAAAAGCTGATTTACAAATACATTGGCATTACGTGGTGATATTTCCATCCATTCAGTAACTTCTTTCAAACTGGTTCGTCCAGACTTCTGAATGATTTTCTTTAAAACCAGCACCATGCGTTCGCCTTGTTTCACAGCTTGTTTTGTACTGAAGTTATGCTGCTTCACACCCCACCTCCAACACGCTCATCTGCCCAATTACACTCAACCACATCCAAACCATCATGCTGAAAACGAGACCAGAGACGATCACCAAGGTCTTGTTCCAATTCATGTGCTGTCATGTTTGAAATCAACATGGTTGGCTTGCCAGCGTCATAACGTGAGTAAAGAACTTTGTGCACCAGCTGGAGACGGTTTTCATGGCGGTCATGCAATCCATATTCATCAAGAATCAATAGATCGTATTCAGTGAAGCGATGAACAGCGTTTACTTCACTATCATCAGCCTTGGTCCATGCATTCGCTATTTCATTGGCCATGTCTTCAGAGGTCACATAGCGGGCATACTTTTGGGTCTCGAGAATGTTTCGAGCTACGGCGCAAGCTAAGTGTGTTTTCCCAGTACCGGTGCGACCAATCATGATTAAGTTGCGCTTGATCCCCTTCGTGAAATCTTTCACAAATGTGACGCATTGAGTTTTTGCATTTTGCTGACCGCTATTCGCTACCAAGTATTCTTTGAACCCACTGTTCGCATGACGGGTTGGAAGTTTTGCGCCTTGGAAGTGCTTTTCACGTACCATGGCATTCACGGCGTTGTAGTGTTCTGCTTGAGCTTTGTTAAGCGCTTCCGTTGAGCATTGCTTGCAGAACGATTTACCACGGAAAGAAACCATTTGCGCCTGGTGCAACTGGCAAAATTCTGTTGATTTCTGAATATCAAAACTAAGCGGTGCGATTGCGTTCATAGGAGCCCCCTTGTATCCACATCACCTGTTGCTGGTTCATAGTTCTGAACTTCACCCCAAGGATCATTCACGTTGCGGTTATTTGGTTTTTCAGAAGATTTTTTGCGTGTTGGTTTTCTTCCTTCACGCTCTGTCTTGGTTACTTGCTTCTCAAATTCCTGCACCAACCAAGCTGCGAACTTTCTCGTTTTTTGGTTTTCGGTGAGATAGATTTTGTTTTCCCAGTGCGCATTGAAACTACCCAAGTGAAACTGGAAATCAGGCATGGTTAAAATTTCATTTACGCGATGGCTGAATTTCGTTTGAAGCAAAATTGTGCTTAGGAAATTTTGATCAGGTTTCCATGAATCATCCTGAGCTGAATTTTCAGGCAATTCCTGTTGTGTGTTTATATCTGTAGTAATCTCTGTAGTAGTCTCTGTATTTGTCCCCTTTTTGAAATGGGGAGGGTCTGCCCTTTCAAATAGGGAGCCTCCCCCTTTTGAAAGTGGGAGGGTGGTCATTTCAAAAAGCACAGGTGTAATGAGCTCAATAAACAAAACATTGTTGTATTTCTGATTGTTAGCTTCAATTGTTCGGAAGTGACGTTTTAGCACCCCACATTTCTCGAGACGATCAAAAGCCTCTTTGACTTGCTGTTTTGAGAAGCCATATTGATCAGAAAAACTTTGGTAAGAACGCTGCAAAAGATCAGATTTAAACTTCTTTTTTACGCGTACAACTTGGCCAGAATATTCATCACGCACCACTGTTGGTCGATGCCAATAAACGATTTCTGAAAGCACAACGATCGCGTTTAAATCAGGTTTTCCACTCTCTAAAACGAAGGTACTAAACCAACTGGTTGGTAAGATGTTACCCTCAAGGTGAACACTACCAACCTGATCCACGACATCATGGCCAGTGCTGAATAAACTCATTTAGCACACTCCAATTTGACTAAGCCGCGCTTTTCCAACTGACGAATAATTCGAGGTTCGACAAATTCGTTGTTGATTTTGTACCGGGTACGTGACTTTTCTTTCACTTGAACAAGTTGGGTACCTTCTTGCATTTGGCGACGTATCGCTATGGCTTGCCCCCCCCATTTGGGTTGTATGCTCAAGAATGAAATAAGCCTCCTGTGCCTCAATTGCTTTGTTCATGACTGACAAAGGCATAGCTGCAAGCTCTTTGGCTGAATAAATCGTCACTGGATCGAGTAAAGGGATGATTACTTCGATAGGTTTAGGAGATTGAGCATCTTTCTGCCCACGTTTAGCTGAATATCTCACTGAGCACCCCCTTTTTCGGTATTTTTAATAAAGCGGCCAAACATAAAAATATGACCCGCTCGATGCAGGCTTGAAATGATTTCACCTGCATACCAAACTGAAACACGATGTTCATTAATCAGCATTTCCATAAATTCATCACGCGTGACGGCAGCATTCTTTTCATCACCCTTGATCTTGCGAAGATTTGCCCTACGGATCTCCAGCAATCCCTCTAATGTGCGGAGTGCTGGCTCGTACCATGATTGAAGCTGCATCATCTGCTTATGCTCAGGCTTCTTTTGAAGAGCTTTGTTAGTAATCATGGAACCTCCGCTAAGGCTTGTTCAGCTAGTGTTAGACGGCGTTTTAATTTCAGCTCCAATGTTGTTGCATGACGAACCTCTACTGGATCTACAACCACAACGATCACACCATTCGTTGTAACGCCAATACCACCCAACGAAGTTATGCACTCAACGGAAAGTAAATCACCTGTATCAAAAGTACGATTCACAAGAGTCACTGGAGCGATTAGTACCACCGTATCCCCTTGTAAGAAATCCGAGCTGGTTTGCAGTGGTGTGGTTTTTACGTATGCATCGTCAGGCGCTACACCCAGTTCAAATTCGCGTTTTTCAACTTGAGCCACTAAACAGTGGTTGCATTGCTCATTTTTAAAATTGCTGCACTTGTTAGCGCATGGGTGTTGTGGTAGATTTGAATTGTTCATTTGACACCTCTAAAGTTAATGAATAAAAGCCTGATCCACGAAATCAGGCTTTTTTAATGTCTATAATTTGGGATGGTTTATTTGAATCGGTCTGCCCAACCAATCCCAAGCTCTCCCGCTTCTTCCTATTTTTATTAGCTCTTTCAAGCATTAAGCTAACTTCATGGTAATCACCCATGATTGCCTTTTCCAAAAGGATGACAGCTTGATGTGCATAATCTTTACCGCGAACATCTGCGATCAATCGCAGTCGCTCCATCATGTCAGGGAGCATCTTCAACCGAAGATCTTCTTTTTCAAGGCTCATGCTTTCACCATTCGATCTTCTTTGGGTAAGCAATGTTTAATCCATAATCTTTCAAGTTTATTGCCCTTGTCATACCCCAAGCGCTTACCGCATTTACCATTCTCCAAGTCGCTCACATAGTTTTGTGAGCAATCCATCGCTGTGGCAATTTGCAATTGGGTTAGCCCTTTTTCTTTTAGGTCGATGACTTTCATCTGCCATTGATTCATATAAACCTCCAAAACTTCAAACTTAATATATAGGTTTTCCGATATTCAATCAATAGCCAAACCGATTGAAATATGTATCAGAATTCCGATAGTTGTAATTAGGGATAAACTTATGGCGACTTTAGGTGAGAACTTAAAATCAATTCGCAAAGCAAAAAAAATGACCCAAAAAGAATTGGCTCAAAAGTCAGGTGTAAAGCAGTCTGTAATCTCCGACTTGGAAACAGGTAACGCGAAGTCAACAGGGTCTATTCTTGAGTTAGCAAATGCACTAGGGGTGACAGCCGAGGAATTAAAAAAAGGTGTAATTGGTGAGCTTGATAATAATGTCGCCCCTATCACAGCAAAACTACTACCTGTTTTATCGTGGGTGCAGGCGGGTGAAATGACATCTGTAGAAACTATTAATCCAACAGAAATTAATGAGTGGCTACCTCCACTAAGCGCTGATGATCCAGATGGGTGCTTTTATTTAAGAGTTGTTGGTGTGAGCAATTCTCCAGCATACGTAGAGGGTGATTGTATTCTAGTGAATCCTAAATTTCAGGTGTGTGACCTTCTGTCAGGTGACTTGATTGTTGTTAGAAATAATACTGATGCGACCTTTAAAAAATTAGTCATTGAGAGCAATGATCGTAAATATTTACAAGCACTTAACCCTAACTTCCACCCAAATATTATTGAGTTTGAGGAAGGTACAGAGTTGGTTGGACTTGTTATTGACGCATTTAGACCGCTTGGTGGATCTAGGGTTAATCGTGCAAGAAGGAGTTAGATGATTCATGAGGATCATCTGATTTATTTCGGTAGCTCAAAAATAGAAAGTTTAAGTACTAAACAACCGGGGAAAACCTAATGATAGCAACACTTAATAAATCTAAAACTGCGCTAACAATTAATCGTCAAGAATTCAAATTGGCATTAGAAAAAATTGGCGCAGGAATTGATAAACAAATAGCCTCGCTTAAGAAAGCTAAACAAAGCTACGACCCTGCGGAAATAGCACGAGAGGTTATTAGTGAAGTAAACATCTTTGAGGTGATTATTGAGGGCTTTAATGAAGAGGAAGGCACTAATCTGAAGCTGGCTGACATAACCAATATTGAAGTGGCACAGGGGTGGATAGATGACTTTTTAGGAAAATATTCTAAACCTCAAGCATGACTTGAAATTAATAAGATGAACAAATTTGACTATATAAAACTAGGCTTACTCTTTGTTGTAGTTACCCTTTGTTGGGTTTCTATGATTTTTTAAACTGCGAACCCGACGCAGTCCTTAAGAACAGATCGGGTGGAGAAAAGAATGAAAGCTTTGCTAATTTTAAAAAATCACAATTTTAACTTAAATCGTTTTAATGAGCTTGCAGGAGTCGAGTCTTCCAAAGGTTACGAGGTGTTATCAACTAGCGTTTTTCTATTCGAGCTTGAGCACGCTTCTCATCTTCTAGCAAATATACAAAGTTGGTTAAACGATCAAGAAAAGTCTTACCATGTAATATACCTTCCAAGCGAACCTGTAATGTTTCAGTATCCAAACAAGGATGTTTCAAATTTTGCAAATTTGATTGACTAGTTACCAGTTCATAAAGAGCATCAACGGATTGCTTGATCTCGTTAGGATTGGTTACACCAGCATCAATCAATTTACACATCACTTCATGTCGCCATGCCTTTAATTCTGGTGGCACATCTGTTGGAAGCACACTAGCTAAATTTTCAAAATCCATAACAAACTCCAAACAACCCAGCGGTGGGTTTTCTTTTGTCTATTAAAACATAAAAAATCGGTATTTCTATAAAAATATCGGATTACCTATTGACTAAAAATATCGGTAATGCGATATTTATCTCACAGACATTAAAAAAGCACTCAAAGGGTTTGAAGACTTGAGTGCTTTTACAGAAACTGCGAGATCAATTATGAACAAAACCTTAACCCCTTTCAATACCATCAAGATATCTCTTGGTGTAGCTGCTGTAACAATAGGTGTGCTTAGCTGCGGGTTTAAAACTGCACCACAGGCTGCACAACCTATAGTTGCCAACGTAGCACCTTCTGAATATCAACTCCTTGCATTACACATGACGGGTAAAAACCACGGCGAAGCAATTATTCGTTTAGATGGTTTCCGCGTTACTGCACGTTTTGAAGTTGAGGCATTTGAAGATAGCTACGGCGTACCAGGTAGTGAATTCACCGCTGTAGACGTAACCAGCCTTGATGAAGTGACCGTTTCAGATGCCCTAGGCAATCCATACAACGACTTCACAAACCACATCGACCATCAGAACTTCAATGCCCTCATCAAAGGCTATATCGAAAAACATCGTTTAGTGGAGGCAGGCTAATGACTTGTAACTGCAAAACTGAGATTTCAGAAAAGTTCCTTGAGAAAGTTAAGGCTGACCTCCCTGAATCCACCGACCACAGTCTTGAAATGACAGCCTATTCGTTTGTTCTTGATGGTAACCGTATGGAATTGCGTGGATATATGCCTGTGGAAATCAAACACACTGTGAAAAATAAAAAGACAGGTGTTGATCGGGTAAAGAAGGAAAAGACCAGTGTTCTTTTTACTTTCTGTCCTTTTTGTGGTGTTCGGTGCAAACAAGGAGAAGCAGCATGACTACTTCTACTAACACGTTTTCCGAGTTCATCAGCCAAGATGACGAAGGCAACATCCGTATGCGTCTAGGCCATTCAACATACTTTGAAAAAGGTCGCCATATCTATGTGGTCAATAAGGATGGTACCGAGCAGTTAATCACGCTTGAGGTTCATGCTGCTAAACCTTGGATACGTGAAAACTTTGAACGTGAACGAGCTTTCCAGCGTAAGAAGAACTTAGCAATCGCCCTACAACGTACACATATTCCACTTCGTGAACGGCGTGAGTATAAGCGTCGCGCAGGTTGGGTTGGTGCTCGATAGCAACCAATCCTCCCCTTTAAATAATGAATAGTGAGTAATGAATAATGAGTATTGCAACTTTGATCCTTGGTCAGTCTGGTACTGGTAAATCTACAAGCTTAAGAAACTTGGACCCGCGAAATGTGCTGTTAATTCAAGTAATCAAAAAGCCGTTACCGTTTCGTTCACCTAATTGGAAATACATCACACCCGAAAATAAACAGGGTTCAATTTTGGTCTCTGATAATCCTCAATTCATCATTAATGTAATTAATGGATCTAAGCGCCCAATCATTATTATTGATGACTTTCAGTATGTTATGGCGAATGAGTTCATGCGTCGCAGTTCTGAAAAGAGCTTTGATAAGTTCACCGAGATCGGCCGCAATGCATGGGATGTGTTCAACGCAGCAATTAATGCCCATGACCATAAGCGCGTATACCTTTTAAGTCATACCGAAGAAGACGCTCAGGGTAAAACCAAGATCAAAACTATTGGGAAGATGCTAGACGAGAAAATCACTCTTGAGGGCATGGTAACCACTTGCCTTCAGACTGCGGTGATTAACGGTCAATACGTATTCCAGACTAAAAACAATGGCAATTCGACTGTTAAGTCCCCTGATGGCTTGTTTGAAACTGACCATATTGAAAACGATTTAAACCATGTGGATGTGGCGATTTGCGAATTCTATGGCATCCCAAACCCTCAAATTCAAACACAAGACCAATCTGCTTAATAACCTAAATTTAAACTTGGAGTAATTTTCATGACTCAGCAATACAAACAATTTGGCTATAACCCTGACTCAGCAAAGCAAGCAGACAGCAGTCTACGTATTGAAGAAGCTGGTAAATATGTTGGTGTGATTAAGCATATGGAATTTATCACAGCGAAATCAGGTACAACTGGTTTTGAAATTGAATTTGAAACAGACAATAAAGAATCTGCTTCATTTTCTATTTGGACCGAGAAAAAAGACGGTACTCCATTGGGTGGAGTTCACAAAATTAATGCTCTGCTCGTTTGTGTTGGTGCTCGCGGGCTAACACCAACAAATGCACCTTTAGAGAAATATGACTTTGACGCTAAAGAGCGTATTACTAAAAATTGTGTAGTAGCCCCTGAAGTGGCTAACCAGCGTATTGGTTTTCTTCTGCAGCGTGAAAACTACCAAAATGACAACGGTGAATGGAAACACCAGATGAATTTCTTCTCTTGTTTTCACGCTCAAAGTGAGTTGATGGCCAAGGAAATTATTGAACGTAAAACTACACCTGAAGCACTACCAAAATCACTTGCTTCGCTTATGTCTAACCCTATCACGACACGTAAGCCTAAAAACAACAATGGTGGTGGCTACCAACAAAATAATGGTGGTGGTTATGGTGGAAGTAACCAGGGTTTTAACCAGAACAATGGTTACAACCAAGGAGGGTTTGATGGTTATTACGATGATGTGCCACCAGTGTTAGGTGCCAACCAGCAAGATGATTTTCCGTACTGAGGTTAATTGGCTATGAATGCATTGATTTTAGACACTGAAACTCACGACTTGAATGGTTACCCAATTGAGATTGCTTACGCACCTTGCTCTTTTGAGCAAGGGGTGTTGGTAATCAACCAAGGGGAAGTTTTTGATGAGTACTTCTCATGCCCTGAGCCTATCGCTCTGGGTGCTTTAGCAACGCACCACATTCTTGAAACTGATATTGCTGAAAAGCCAAGCTTTGACACATTCAAGATGCCTCAAGGTGTTCAATATCTGATTGGTCACAATATTGATTATGACATTAAGGCTATTCAGAAATGCCAGCCAGACTTCACTGTCAAAGGAATTTGCACATTGGCTTTATGTCGCATGGTATGGCCTGAATTGCCACACACATTAAGCGCAATGTACTACCACGTTATGGATGATTTGGAGCTTGCACGTAAACACCTTCGACATGCCCACAACGCTAAAGCAGACATCTATTTCACTGGTGTAATTCTAAAAACATTAGTAGAGCAGCTAGGCATTAAAGACATGAATTCACTTTTCATCATGTCAGAAACTGCCCGTATACCGAAGTACATAACTTTTGGGAAACATAAAGGTACTGCCATTAAAGACCTTGATCCAAGTTATGTAACTTGGTTACTACGTCAAGATGACTTAGATCCTTACCTCCGTAAAGCATTGGTGACTCTATGAAAAAAGCAACTCTTGTCCACCCACTCATGAGTGAAGCCTTTTTGATTTGGCTAGAGAAGCTTGGATACAAAGGTGTGGCGCGTGCTGGTGTTATCTCTTTTTACCACGAGATCAACAATCGAAACTTTCCACGTGGCGTTATGATTTTGGAAAACGGTCGATTAAACAGACCAGCTGCCAAATTATTTGAAGAATTTAAGAAACATGATCCATTTAATGAGGTGGCGTGATGGAAAATAATAAATTGTGGTGCATAGGAATCTGTCCTGAAGATGATAGTACTCATGAGCAATCACCTGCTGCATCAAAAGAAATTGCTGAACGTGCTTTGGCTCGCTACAGAGCAATGACTAAAGCTGAAGGTAATGAGTTCATGATTGAGTCATTTGATGAGTATTTTCAGGTTCAAGAGTGGGAAGGCACAACCGAAGAACACCAGAAACAAATGTTTTATACAGAAGACTGGTTTAAAGAACCGATGTACCAGTGCAAAAACATGCAGCAGGCTGAACAAGCTTTTAAGTACGGTGAAATCGTGCACTGCTACAAAGATGGTGTTGAGTTAATTACTTCTGATTTTGATGAAGCTAAGTGCTTCTATGAGGTCGCGTGATGGATATTCGCAATACTTAAAACGCGATTAAATAAAGATTTAGAGCAATTATTTGCGCAATTTAAACAATAAATTAGGTTTTTGCGCAGATGTTTGCTCAGTGAGGTGAAGTGATGGATATTAAAAAATTAAAAGTTGAATTTGAGAAACTTAAATATATTGAGGAGAAGCTTGAGTATCTTAACTTTGACGAGCACTTAGGTTGTTATGTTGAGAAGAGTAACGGTATGCCTGTTGGATTGGCGGCATGGGTAAATGGCGCGCTTTATGGATTCAAGCAAGCAGCTACAGCCCAAGCGGTTCCTGAAGGGTTTGTTTTGGTTGAGAAGGAGCTTAGTTGGGTAAAAGCAGACCATTTAGCATGCGCAGAATGGGAGAAGAATAAGGCCCTATTTTGCACTGAAAACAGAGACATCACCGCCCTTCAAATTGAAGAATATCGTTTGAGATGGTGCAAAAATAAAGCCCATAAAATCATGAGTGAATACAAAGCCATGATCGAAGCACAGGAGCAAAGTCATGAATAAAATCGAAATTGGTTGGCTCGACTCTTGCCCAAAATGTGATTGCTCAGAACATGTTGTTGAAACAGTTGAAGGCACTAAAGATTGGCTTTACAACGGTGACAAAGTTACATGTGGTGAGTGTGGGCATACTGGTGAAATAGAAGCAGATGGTGAAACTGCTTGGGTGAATTGGGATGAAGGACAGGAGCAGGCTCATGACTAACCTCCAACATATCGCCCAAGACCTTGCCGAAGAATTCGCACCACTCGTCATAGGTCAGTCAGGCACAACCAAGACATTCACGGCGGAGCAAGCCTCTGCCCTTTATCACATCCTTGTAAGTTTTGGATACAAAGATGAATGCAAGGGCTTGGACACCAAATTACCGTTTGAGTTAATTGATATTAAGAAGGAGGTATCTTAAATGGCTCGTTTAACTAAAATCGATAAAATGTCTGCATGCGAAAAAAAGGCCGTCATTAAAGATTTTCGCAATGCTCCGCCTGAAGCGGATTTTCCACCCGAAGCCATTGCACTAACCTTTCATATTTCACTGGCTTGGCTGCAAAAGAAAAGATGTGAAGGTGGTGGAATCCCCTTTTCAAAACCGACAGCTAAAACAGTACTCTACCGAAAAAGTGATGTTTTAGAATTTATGGACAGCAACCGGCTCCAACACACAGCCTAATAAAAAGCCCTCAGTTGAGGGCTTTATTTTTGAATATGATTTTATATTTTAGTAAGTCTACTTAGAGTCTACAAATTGGAACCACAAGTAGACTCATTGTAGACGCTAGAGCTATTTCCGTAGATCGTAATAGATAGTCAGATATTGCAATATGCTGTAAATATAGGTGTTTGAGGATTATTTAAGATGCAGGATATTGCGAAATATTGTATGGAATTGCGAATTTTATAGGAGAATTTAGAATTATGAGTCCGCTGCTCTAACCAACTGAGCTATAGGCCCTAATATGCTGAATTTGTTATATATCAACAAGTTCAGGCGAAATGAATACTATCGAAGATTTTTTCAAAAGACAAGCTTTTTCATACATGGTTGTACACTATCCAAACAATCAGGAAAATTTAGATCATCAAACTGACATATCAGGTCTTTCACGATCTTTGAGTTACATACTAAGACTCAAAAGCACTTATAAATACTGGAATAATAGAATTTAATTAAATTGGATAAAAACTAAATACTGGCTTCTTCTTTTTTTCGTGACTCAATGAAAAACTCAACAATTGACCATAAAACAATCAAACTAAAGAGAACTATTGCACATAAAAAAGTCGAAAGATAAGCCATTTTAACAATCCTGAGCTTTGCTAAACCAAAGTTAAAGTGTGAAAATGCACACTTTAATCTTAGACCAAAGTCTAATCTGTCATTTAGATTATGAATAGTGGTATTTTCATTTTCACCATATTTATTTTCTATTTGATTAGGGTGTGTTGACACTTTTAGCTTAAAAAAATAGCGAAGTAGTAAAATCAAATCGCCAAACCCAATTTTACTATTCGCTATGCCTCGTACCATGCTGACAGATCAACACTGGCAAAAGTTGAAAGTTATTCTGCGTAATTTATCCATTCACCACAACTCAAATTTACGCAATTTTATTGAAGCTATTCTCTATAGAATTAGAACAGGCTGTCCGTGGCGAGATATTCCTTGTTGTTTTGGTCATTCAAACTCTATTTTCAAACGTTTTAATCGTTGGTCAAGCAGCGGTAAGTTACTTAGATTATTCAAATTACTAGCCTCATGCCCCGATATGGAGTGGATTTTTATTGATGGCTCTCATGTACGTGCTCATCAACATTCTGCCGGCATAGCGAATCAATCTATTTCTAAAAGTGTAGGAGGAAACTCCTCAAAAATACATTTGATTGTTGATGCACATGGCAATCCTATTGATTTCATGATTACCGATGGAACCACACATGATGTTAAAGTTGCACCTGATTTAATATCAACATTAGATTTAAAAGAGACAAAAGTGGTATGTGCAGATAAAGGCTATGGTTCAGAACCACTGCGTGAACAGATCAGGAAAACAGGGACTAAAGCGAATATACCAAAGAAAACAAATAGCCAATCGAACAATGACCATATGGACTGGTATTTATATAAAATCAGGCATTTAGTTGAAAATATGTTTTGTAGATTAAAGCAATTTAGAGGAATAGCTACTCGATATGACAAGCTCAAAAGAAATTATCAAAGTTCTGTTGCTTTAGCCTGTATATTTTTATGGCTACCTTTATAGGGTTAATTATGAACAGTGAATGTCAACAGACCCTAGATTTAAAACATCTTAATGTTCCATTTTCACCCTCCACTTCTTCAACTACTTAGGATTCAAGCCCATTCATAAAAGTGGCAAGTGCAATCAAGTAGGACTTGACTCAAAGCGTAAACAAGCAGACATTAGCCTCTTTAAAAAACACTTGTATTTTTATGCTCATGTTAAAAAAATTCATTGGTGAGTCTGCGTTTAAACTCGCAGGCTGGAAATATCATGTAGAACCAAACGTTTTGGAAGACAAGCAAGTCATTATTGGTTTTGAACATACTTCTATGTTGGATGCTGTCTTGTCACTGGCGATTTTTCAAATCTACGATATGAAAATCCATACTCTGATTAAAAAAGAATTATTTAAAGGGCCAATGAAGCCCATACTCGAAGCCATTGGTGGCATCGCGGTCGATCGCAAGTCAAATAAAGACATTGTGTCTCAAATGGTTGAGCACTTTACCCAAAATAAAAAATTCAATTTAGTGATTGCACCAGAAGCAACACGTGCCAAAACAGGTGAAGTACGCAAACCTATTCGTACTGGGTTTTGGCATATTGCTAAAGCAGCAAATGTGCCTATTGTACTCATGTATGCGAACTCAAAAACTAAGCAAGGCGGTATTTTTGGAAAAATCTATCCAACAGACCTAGATCATGACTTAGCGCTTATTAAAGCACTTTATAAAGAGCATGTTGGTTTAGATATTGAGATTCCAGAACCTAAAACTGCTGCACAATAAGGTCTTTTAATTAACCTAAAAGAATGTGAAGACGCTATTCTTTTAGGTCTCTGTGGGTGTTTCCCAACAGTTAATTTTTAAAGTGAACTGCCTCACAGGGAAAATTTTAAATAACTGGCTTTATTTCAAACAATTTTAATTCTTTTTTTGTTTGTTCAAGCGATTTTCAGAAAAACACCTACTTTCGCATAAAAAAGTGCTTATGGTAGAATTTGCACAATTTGATAGGCACAAAGCCAATCTACAAGGAGCATATTTCGCATGGCGGGTCATTCCAAGTGGGCCAATATTAAGCATCGTAAAGCAAAACAAGATGCTAGCCGTGGTAAACTTTTTACCAAATTTATTCGTGAATTAACAACTGCTGCAAAGCTTGGCGGTGGTGATGCTGCAAGCAACCCACGTCTTCGTGCAGTTGTAGAAAAAGCGCTTTCTGTAAATATGACACGTGACGTCATCAACCGTGCAATCCAACGTGGTGCTGGTGGTGAAGATAACGATGATTTAAAAGAAATTACTTACGAAGGTTATGGTGTTGGTGGTGTTGCAGTTATTGTGGAAACCATGACTGACAACTTAAACCGTACTGTACCGGATGTCCGTCACTGTTTCTCAAAAACAGATGGTAACTTAGGCACAAATGGTTCAGTTGCTTTCTTATTCACAAAACGTGGTGAGATCACTTTTGAAGATGTGTCTTTAGAAGATCAAATCATGGACGTAGCCCTTGAAGCAGGTGCTGAAGATATCGAAGTCGATGAAGATGAAATCTTAGTCATTACTACACCTGAATCTTTTGGTGACGTACAAGATGCTTTAACTGCTGCAGGTTTAAAATCGGACAATGCTGAAGTGGTCATGAGCCCTTCAACTAAAGCCGAAATCACCGATATCGATCAAGCCAAAAAAATTATGAAAATGATTGATATGCTGGAAGATTTAGATGATGTACAAAACGTTTATACCAACGTTGAGTTCTCTGACGCGGTATTGGCAGAATTAGATGCCTAATCTGCTGCTTTAAAAAAATGCGTTCTCAAATATGATTTTGAGAGCGCATTTTTTATGACTGATTGAATACCTTTTCAATAAATTTTGCTTTTTTAAATCGATATTCATCTATCATTAAATATTGGCTGTCTTGCTTTAATTAGTTACACGCCGTCACTAATTTTTGATTTTCCAACAAACAATCACGAACTATCAGAAAACTTTGCCACTGAGCGTTTTTCACGACCAATTGAATAGTAACATCATCCTGCTGTAGCACCTCTAACATACACAGCGCATGTGCTCTTATTGTCGCTGATAATATGCAAACTTTTGAAAGTAGGAAGCCTAATACTCATTAGACTCATACAAGTTCAGCGTGACTCAGACTTTGCTCAACAAACCACTACAGTTAAAAACGTTATATTCTTTAATCACAAAGCTTGAGTGCAGTGCCACCACATGTTCGATTTTACCAATGCGTTTGAGTAAAATATCACTATAGTTTTCCATATCTCTTGCAACAACTTCAACAATAAAGTCTGCCGACTGCCCTGTCACTAAAAA
Source organism: Citrus hindsii (assembly GCA_004802465.1). Taxonomy (NCBI): domain Eukaryota; kingdom Viridiplantae; phylum Streptophyta; class Magnoliopsida; order Sapindales; family Rutaceae; genus Citrus; species Citrus hindsii. The sequence goes on from QWBT01000959.1 coordinate 83,241, forward strand.
GGCATTGGTCACTTCAGGAATATTTTCTAGCTCTTCTAAAAACTTGGAAAAAGTGTCGGTATCGTGCTTGCTCAAAGATACTTGGAGTAAAACATGTAGACTAAAACCGAGCTTTTGATAGTTAATATCACGCTTAACTTTGGTTATAATGTCGTTATCAATGAGGTGCTTAATACGACGATGTACTGAACTGACCGATAGATTAATACGCTCTGATAATTCGTTTAGATTGATATCTTCATTACTTAAAATTTCTAAAATTTGCTTATCAAAACGATCTAATTCCATTATTTAACTCTCATGACAACTTATGTTTATAGGTGTTTATTTTATATTAAGCATTTCAAATGAAAGATAAAGCTTATTTGCATTTTTTTTCATATATTTTGAGATTGATAAAAAGATATCAGCTTTTTCAAACAAAGAGTGCCATGATCTTTTACAAAGTTATAAATAGACTGAGAAAATTTCTATTCAGCTTCTATAAATCATGATATTGAAAATACAAGAAAGGCAAAGGCTGTCTGTATCACACCACCTTTGCCTTGTTTGGCTTGAGCTTATCTTAAATGCCGCGCCAGTCGACTCGAGCATTGCGCTCGGTTTGATAGACTCTTAAAACATACTGCCCTAAGGGTAAATTGGTTAAATAGGTTTTATAAGCACTAAATTCTTCAGATAGACTTTCCTCATGGTCTTTTTCCCAAGGTGTCCCTTTAATTTCCAGCACAGGTGCTAACATCGAACACACAGCAATATCCGCCAAACCTAAACGATCCCCGACAAAGTAACGTCCATGATTAGCAATTAACTTCTCATTCAATACTTCAATTAAACGCTGCATTTCGGCTTTGGAATGCTCTATTTTCTCTGCATTCAACTCATAGCCTTTCGACATCAACGTTTTCATTAAAGGTTTGGTGTATTTTTCAAATTTACGTAAATATCCCTTTTCGCCCAACATAATCTGTAGCGATTGATCGTTATCGGACAATGCATGTGCCAACCCCCAACGACGCACATGCAATCCCAAATCATTAGCTAACGCATTAACATCTAAAGCCTCTTTACGAAGCTGTGCTTCATTACGTAACAGTCGATGTTCTGGATAACGCTCATCAAGATATAACGCAATCTCGGTGGTATCAGCGACCCATTTGTCCTGATCACGCAAAATAGGCAGTTTATTTTGACCGGTCTTTAACTGTGCAAAAGCCCGGTGAACCCCAGGCACCACATTTTGTGCGACATAATCTAGCTCTTTATGATCGAGCAACCAGCGAGCTTTCTCACAAAAATGAGATAAAGGAAACTGGTATAAAGTTCTCATAAATGCTCCACATTTATTTTTCTATTTTGGCTTTTCAGAAAAGCCATCTATTTCAGTTGGATACTTTAGTCACTGTATTTAGGATTTACAATGTACTTTTTACTCAAAACTGCCTAGCAAATGTTCAACAGCCTTTATCAAATTTATACGTTTTTTTCTCTACAATATCTCAAATCTTGATAAGCAAGGCTTTAATCATACTATTCACCCCTTCGTTAAATTAGTTATTCCTTATTTTTCAAATTCTTAACATATCATCTAAATGATTAAACTTAGCATATTTTATTTTTAACTTTTTAGCTGCTAAGTAATTCAAAATCCTTCATTTAATCATTCAAGCAATCCCAAGTAGCGTATAGGCATTAAGTAAAGGTGCTTTTATGTCTCATACACTCTCTAAAAATATTCACGTGATACAAAATGATCAGGATGCGATTAATGCAGCCTATCATGTCGCTGACTTTGCCTTAGAAGGTCGGGATCAACGTGATCAGAACCGTCAGCTTCCTTTTGCTGAAGTCGAGTTATTTAGCCAAAAAGGATTAGGTGGAATTCGTATTCCTCAAGCTTTTGGAGGCGCATTTGTTTCCAACAAAACCTTAGCTCAGGTTTTTCGCATTATTAATAAAGCCGACTCAAGTGTTGGCCAAATTCCACAAAACCAAATTGCGTTGCTCAACATGATTGATATCTTGGGCAGCGAACAACAAAAACAGTTTATTTTTAATGAAATATTAAACGGCAAGCGCTTGGCCAATGGCGGCCCCGAACGAAACACCAAAGACACTAAAACTCTGAGTACAACATTAAGCATGGAGAATGGTCGTTACTATGTCGATGGTGAAAAGTTCTACTCTACAGGCAGTAGCTTTGCCCATTGGTTAGCCATTAAAGCCATTCACCCTGAAGAATATGTGGTACTGACGCTTGTTGATGCCACAGCACAAGGTGTTGAAGTCATCGATAACTGGAACGGTTTTGGTCAGCGTACAACCTCAAGTGGCACAGTAAAATTACAACGGGTTGAAGTCGATCCACTCCTTATCTTTGATGAGCGGAAATTGGCTGAAGACGTCAATTATCGCGGTGCTTTCTCACAGTTAATGCAAGTTGCGATTGATGTCGGCATAGCAGAAGCCGCATTTGAAGATACTTTGTCAGCAGTTAAAAAAGCCCGCCCAATTGTCGATGCGCAAGTTGAGAAAGCCTGTTTTGAACATTACACCTTACAAGAAGTCGGCAAATCTGCAGTGCTGCTGGATGCCGCTATCCTACTGCTCGATGAAGCTGCTGAATATTTAGATGAGCTCGACCAACTGAGCGTTGTCAGTGACGAACAAGCAGCTAAAGCCTCTATTTTAGTCGCCGAAGCGAAGGTCTATGCTAACGATGCTGCACTACAAATTTCTGAAAAACTCCTAGAGCTTGGCGGCAGTCGTTCGAGCCTAAGCCAACATAATTTAGATCAACATTGGCGCAATGCACGTGTGCATACCTTACACGACCCGATCCGCTGGAAGCTGCATGCACTGGGTAACTATTATTTGAATAACACTTTCCCTGCTCGCCACGCTTGGATTTAAGGAGAACGTCATGACTTCATTTCAACCTATTCTTCCACTTCAATCCCAAAACGCAGCGTATGCACATATTATTCAAAGCGATGCCGAAGCCTTAGAGATTGCCAAAAATTTAGCTGAGCAGTTTAAACAACAGGCCATCCAACGTGATGCGGAACGAATTTTGCCTTTTGCGGAAATCGAAGCCTACAGCCAATCTGGGCTCTGGGCTATTACTGTTCCGAAGGAATTCGGGGGCGCAGATGTTTCCAGCTATACGGTCGCGCAAATTATCGCATTGATGAGTGGTGTAGATGGTTCGATTGGACAAATTCCCCAGAACCATTTCTATGCCTTAGAGGTTTTACGTAACAACGGCACTGAACAACAAAAGCGTAAACTCTATGCAGAAGTGCTAAAAGGTGCACGCTTTGGTAATGCCTTGGCAGAGTTTAAAACTAAAAACGCAACACAAAAACAAACTGCACTCAGCCAAACTGAACAAGGCTATGTGGTCAATGGTGAAAAGTTTTATTGCACAGGCAGTCTGTTTGCAGACCGCATCCCCACTTTAGTCAAAGATGCCGATGAGAAAGAGTTTCTGGTCTTTATCCCACGGAGTAGCGAAGGACTCGAACTGATAGATGATTGGTCTGGTTTTGGTCAACGCACCACAGGCAGCGGTACAGTCAAATTCAATCATGTCGCTGTAGATGCCGAAGATATTGTTCCTTTCGATACCGCTTTTTCTAGGCCGACTCTGGTTGGGCCTTTCGCCCAAATTATGCATGCCGCCATTGAAACAGGCATTGCGCGTGCTGCTTTTGAGGAAACACTGGTTCGTGTGCGTCAGGCTCGTCCGTGGATTGACTCTGCTGTTGAACAGGCAACCGATGATCCTCTAACTCAGTTTGAACTGGGACGAGTAGTTACCGATGTTCGTGCCAGTGAAGTCTTACTCAAACAAGCAGCTCGCTCAATCGATGCAGCACGTCCCCATCCAACCATAGAGAACATTGCTAAAGCATCACTCGATGTAGCGAAAGTTCGTGCACACAGCACAGAAACAGCTTTAAAAGCCGCTTCGAAATTGATTGAACTGGCAGGCAGTCGTGGTAGTCAGCGTGAAGATGGCCTAGACCGCTTTTGGCGTAATGCACGTGTTCACACGCTACATGATGCGTCACGTTGGAAATATTACTTCATTGCCAATTATCTTCTTAACAGTGTACTTCCGCCACGCAGAGGGACATTGTAATGACACTATCATCTCAAAATAAAAACCCGAAACAAATCATTCTGAATGCCTTTGATATGAATAGCGTAGGTCATATCAATCATGGTTTGTGGACACACCCACGCGATGAGTCGCATCGTTTTAATGAGCTCAGCTATTGGACCGATTTGGCGCAAACTTTAGAGCAAGGCTTATTTGATGGTTTGTTTATCGCCGACATTACAGGTGTCTACGATGTTTATCAAAACGGTCTGGATTTAACCCTAAAAGAGTCGATTCAGCTTCCAAGCCATGACCCTAGTACACTCGTTTCTGCTATGGCTGCTGTAACACAGCACTTAGGTTTTGGCGTCACTGTGAATCTCAGCTATGAGTCGCCTTACCAATTTGCACGGCGCTTTGCGAGCCTTGACCATTTAACCCATGGTCGTATGGGTTGGAACATTGTCACGGGTTACTTAGACAGCGCAGAACGATTAATTGGTCAAAAAGGTTTAAAAGATCACGACTTACGTTATGAGCAAGCTGAAGAGTTTCTCGAACTTTGCTATAAATTTTGGGAGGGTTCTTGGGAAGACGATGCCGTACAAAAAGATAAGTTAAACCGTGTCTTTACCGACCCTTCAAAAGTTCATGCCATACAGCATCAAGGCAAATTCTTCCAAAGTCAGGGCGTTTTTCAGGTTTCCCCATCTATACAGCGGACACCTGTACTTTATCAAGCGGGCGCTTCAAGTAAAGGCTTAGCCTTTGCAACCCAACATGCTGAAGCCATGTTTATTGGTGCTGACACGCCTGAAAAACTGAAACAGCAAGTCGATAAGATTCGTGCGCTTGCATTAAGCCATGGTCGTGATGAACAAGCCATTAAACTCTTTGTCGGCATTAGTGTAGTGACTGCAGAAACGGATGAACTCGCACAAGAAAAACTCGCCGAATATATTCGCTATGCCAGTCCAGAAGCTGGTTTGGCGCATTTTTCAAGTTCAGTCGGAATCGATTTAGCGCAGTTCACAGATGAGGAAGCTATTCCTTATAAACAAACCAATAGCATTGCCTCGGTCAATAACAAATTTAAAGAGCAAAAAGTTACGCGAGCGGATTTAAAAGCCCAGCATGTACTCGGTGGACGCTATCCACTGATCGTCGGGAGTGGAAAAACTGTAACAAAAAAACTCATTCAGCTCTTAGATGAAACTGGCGTAGACGGCTTTAATCTCACACGAACCGTTGCCCCCGAGTCACATCAAGACTTTATCCGTTGGGTCATCCCAGAATTACAAGAGCGTGGCCGTTATAAAACCGCCTATGAAACAGGTAGTTTACGCCACAAATTATTCGCTCAAGGTGACCGACTGGCCGCAGACCATCCAGTACAGCAGTATCGATGTCAAAGCTCGTGTGCTCATCCTAAAACACAGCAAAAACAAACCGCATAAATTTTAAAATACGAGAAATCTCATGGCTCAAACTGCAAAAACAAAATTTACCGTTATTGGGGTAATTGTCGCTGCCATCGTCATTGCACTGGTGGCGTGGTCTTATCATAAAAAATCGAACAACACTGAACTGGTGATTGGCATCAGCCCACCCTTTGCCAATCCATTAAAGGTGGCTGTGGAAGAAGCGAAACAGCAAGGCATCAACGTCAAACTGGTCGAGTTTTCGGATTGGAATACCCCGAATATCACACTCAACCATGGTGATATTGATACCAACTATTTTCAGCATCAGCCCTTCTTAGATAACGCCATCAAAGAAACTCAATTTAAACTGAAAGCACTGGATAAAGGCGTCACCACACACGTCGGTTTATATTCAAAAAAATATGACTCGATTGATGCGATTTCTGAAAATGCACGTACAGTTATTCCAAATGATCCAGTAAATCAAGGTCGTGCGCTTTTACTGTTACAACAGGCCAAATTGATTAGCTTAAAAAACCCAAACAATCATCTATCGAACCTGCAAGATATTGTCAGCAACCCTAAAAAGCTCCAGTTTATTGAAGTTGAAGGTCCACAAACTGCACGTGCCGTTGATGATGCTGACTTGGTCTTTAGCTATCCACATTATTTACGTCTTGCAAAAACCATCAACCCAAATGATGCGCTGATCTTAGATGACAACACTAATACTCTGTATTCGATTTTATTTGTGGTGCGTGACGACTACCAACAGCAACATCCAGAGAAAGCCGCGCAACTTGAAAAGTTCATCAAGATTTATCAAACATCAGACAAAGTTAAACAGACTTTGAATAGTGAAATTGGTGAAAAACTTTGGTTCCCTGGTTGGAAGTGAGTATAAGCCATGACGCAATCTTTCACTCAAAATCGAAAAAAATGGCTGATTGGCTGAAGCATCATCGTGGTAATTTTTGCTCTAGCGGGTTACCGCTATAGCAAAAGCCATGCACAAGATGATGTCTTAACAATTGGTATTAGCCCACCTTATGCCGAACTGCTGCAAAGCGTGGCAGACGATGTAAAAAAGCAAGGCATTCAAGTCAAACTGGTTGAATTCTCTGACTGGCATGCGCCAAATGTTGCTGTGCAAAATGGTGACATTGATGCCAATTTTTTTCAGCAAAGTGTCTTTCTACGCAATGCGATTCGCGAAACAAATTATGATCTGCATGCATTCGCCACAGGAACAGGAAGTCATGTCGGACTGTATTCAAAAAAATATAAGTCCTTAGATGCACTACCAGCTCAAGCACGTGTGGTCATCCCCAATGACCCTGTAAACTCGGCACGTGCTCTAATTTTACTGAATCGTGCAGGTTTGATTCAGCTCAAAGACCTCAACAATGAACTGTCTACCGTAAAAGATATTGTGAGCAATCCTAAACAACTTCAGTTTATTGAAGTAGAAGGCCCACAAACTGCCCATGCATTTAATGATGCCGATTTAATTTTTGGCTTCCCGCATTATTTAAAAATGGCCAAGGTCACAGATCCACATCATGCCCTTTTTCTTGACCCGATAGACAAGAAATACGCCATCTTATTTGTGACACGTGAAGACTATCCAGACCAAAACCAAAAACTCGCAACTTTTGTGCAAGCATTTCAAAACTCAAAACACGTTCAAGAAATTTTAGATCGTGATTTTGGCCAAGGTCTGTGGTTTGAAGGCTGGAAATAAGGAGAAAAAGAATGGTCAGCTTTGGTTCTCATGTGGATTTTTCAATTCCACATATCAAAATTCGTAACTTAAACAAACACTATGCAGTACAAGGGCATACTGTACATGCACTCAAAAATATTGACCTCGATATCCCGACAGGGAAAGTGTTTGGCATTATTGGCAAAAGTGGCGCAGGTAAATCTTCCTTACTCCGCACCTTAAATGGTTTAGAACGTATTAGTGAAGGTCATATTCATATTCATCAGCAAGACTTGGCCGCATTGAGCCATGCTGAGCTGATTCAGCTCCGCCAACGCATTGGTATGATTTTCCAGCATTTCAATTTAATGTCTGCAAAAAAAGTCTACGAAAATGTCGCACTGCCCCTCAAAGTGGCCAATTATCCCAAACAAGACATCGAACAACGTGTCAATGAAGTTTTACAGTTGGTTGGGCTAAGCGATAAGGTTCAGCATTACCCATCACAACTGTCTGGTGGTCAAAAGCAGCGTGTCGGCATTGCCCGTGCATTGGTTCACCATCCTGAAATTTTACTCTGTGATGAAGCGACATCTGCACTTGATCCAGAAAGCACCTCTGTGGTGTTGTCGCTACTCAAAGAGATTAATCAAAAGTTAGGTATCACTATTGTATTGATTACCCATGAAATGCAAGTGATTCGGGAAATCTGCGATCAGGTCGTGGTCATCGATGCTGGTGAAATTGTGGAATCAGGCGAAGTATGGTCGGTGTTCTCTCAACCCCAACAAAGCATTACCCAAGAACTACTGAATCTAGAACAACTCGATTTGCCTTTTCGCTTAAATGCTGAACCTACGCAGCTTGATACACATGCCATTTTCAAAATTAGCTCGACGTCAGATGCGCATCATCCCCCTGACTTAAAACAGATTTTGGAGCACTTTCCACAAACTGTGCATTTATATCAAAGTCAGGTCGACACCATCCAAAACCATTTAATTGGAACATTGGTCATTGCTGTTCCCGCACAGGACTTAGAAATTCAATCGCTACTACAAAAACTAAAAGCACATGTGACACATGTAGAGGTACTGGGCTATGCACGACCAACTGATTGATTTATTACTGACAGGCACCATCGATACCTTAATCATGGTCGGTGCATCCGCATTTTTTGCCTTACTCATTGGTCTGCCAATGGCAGTGGTACTAGTCAGCACGTCTGAGCATGGCATTTATCCCTCTAAAACTATTAACCATAGCTTAGGCTGGTTGGTAAATATCACCCGTTCTGTTCCCTTTCTTATTTTGATGGTGGCCCTGATTCCACTCACACGTTGGATTGTAGGCACCAGTTATGGTGTTTGGGCAGCAGTTGTCCCTTTAACCTTGGCTGCAACCCCTTTTTTTGCACGAATTGCAGAAGTCAGTTTACGCGAAGTGGATCAAGGGTTAATTGAGGCTGCGCAAGCTATCGGCTGTAACCGTACTCAAATCATTTGGCATGTGTTGTTACCTGAGGCTCTACCAGGAATTGTCGCGGGTTTTACCGTGACCATTGTGACCATGATTAACTCCTCTGCCATTGCAGGCGCCATTGGTGCAGGTGGTTTAGGCGATATTGCCTATCGCTATGGTTATCAGCGTTTTGATATGCAGATCATGTTGGCCGTGATTGTCGTGCTTGTAATTTTGGTGATGTGTGTGCAAGCAATTGGAGACAATCTGGCAAATCAACTCGATAAAAGGAAGGTTTAATCCCATTTCCCAAATAAAGCAGAGACTATGCTTTCCACTTAAGTTTTTTAGCCCTCCTTTTTCTGAGGAGGGCGTTTCAATATGAAGTTCACGCCATTTTCATGAAAGACTCAAGCCAGTGTATAGACAATGATCTACATGCAACTGACCTCTTAAATCTGGTTTCTTTATTAAAAGAAAAGGCTTAAAAGGCTCGTACATACGGCTTAAATGAGGAAGTTCTGCCCACAACATGATTTACAACTTTGATTCTTCGTCCCTGAGACCTGACTTTGTCATGGCTTTCATGTAAAATCACTGGCAATTTTTATATAACACGTTGTGAGTTATTTCATGGGTTTTAATTGCGGTATTGTCGGCTTGCCGAACGTTGGTAAATCTACACTTTTCAATGCATTGACTAAAGCTGCTATTGCTGCTGAAAACTTCCCATTCTGTACCATTGAACCAAACACAGGCATCGTTCCTGTACCAGATCCACGTTTAGACAAATTAACAGCAATTGTAAAACCTCAACGTGTCATTCCTACAACGATGGAATTTGTGGACATTGCAGGTTTAGTTGCTGGTGCATCTAAAGGCGAAGGCTTGGGGAACCAATTCCTCGCAAACATTCGTGAAACGGATGCGATTGCTCACGTTGTACGTTGTTTTGAAGATGAAAATGTCATTCACGTTAACGGTAAAATTGACCCGCTTGATGACATCGCAACCATCAACACGGAACTTGCACTTGCTGACCTAGAAACTGTGACAAAAGCAGTGACTCGTTTAGCAAAATCTGCAAAAGGTGGCGACAAAGAAGCGCTCGCAACCAAAGCGGTTTTAGACAAAATTTTACCTTTACTTGATGAAGGTAAACCTGCTCGCGCAGCTGACCTAGACGACGACGAACGTAAACTAGTTCGTGGTTTTGGTTTAATGACTTTAAAACCAACCATGTATATTGCGAACGTTGCTGAAGATGGTTTTGAAAACAACCCGCATTTAGATGCTGTGAAAAAACTTGCAGCTGAAGAAAATGCAATCGTCGTTCCGCTTTGTAACCAAATCGAAGCTGAAATTTCACTGCTTGAAGACGAAGACCGTGCTGAGTTCCTTGAAGCTTTAGGCATGGAAGAACCGGGCCTAAACGTGGTAATTCGCGCAGGCTACGGTCTTTTAGGTTTACAGACTTACTTCACGGCGGGTGTACAAGAAGTTCGTGCTTGGACCGTTAAAGTGGGTGCAACTGCACCACAAGCGGCGGGTGTAATCCACACTGACTTCGAAAAAGGCTTTATCCGTGCTGAATGTGTTGCTTATAACGACTTCGTTCAATACAACGGTGAAGCAGGCGCGAAAGAAGCAGGTAAATGGCGTTTAGAAGGTAAAACATACATCGTTCAAGATGGTGATGTTCTACACTTCCGCTTTAACGTATAAGTCGTCCCGAATATAAAAAAACCCGATAGCCATCGGGTTTTTTTATAAGCTTAAACCAAGCTTAAAAACAGCATTAAATAACATATGAAGACCTGATCCGTTTGGATCTCACACAATATTATAACTTCTATTCTTTCGTATTATCGCTAATTTAATCACAGGCACTAATGCCTTCATTGAACAAACGAAAATGAAAAAGATCAGCACATTTATTGCAGCAGGTTTATTCACAACGCTTAGCGCTACAGCATTTGCATGCCCACAAGGAACAACACTGTCGGGTGGTACAGGTGCAAATCATAAAGGTGGGAAGTGCGTCGCAACCATGAACGTGGCGAAACATGATCAGGCAATGAAACAAGACAAAACGGCCAAACACGATCAAGCAATGAAACAGGATAAAATGGTGAAACATGATTCAATGAAAGCCAATGAAATGGCCAATAAATCCCATAAAGATGCTCATGCTCCAAACCCGAATACACATAAAGTCGCGAAGACATCTTAAAACAGCATAAAAAAAGCCAGTGAAATTCACTGGCTTTTTTATCGATAAAATAATTCAGTTAATGTGATGTCACAGAGACATGTTTATTATCCATTGCAGCACGCTGTTTGCGCGCTTCATCTAACATGCGTTGTTCAATGTCTTTTCTAAAACCAAGCATAAACACCATTTCCGCCAAAACAAATAATGGACCTATGGCTAGGCCAACCACATCATCCATAAAGGCTGGTTTTTTCTTCTCATAGAAATGCCCGACAAACTGGAACGCCCAGCCGACGACAAAAATACCAATACTGAGACTTAACCAAAGACCCAAATCAAACTGTGCGATTTTATACGCCAATGGATAAGCCATGGCATAGATTACTAACATGATCACACCAAAAATTCGATCTAGGCTTAAGTAGTAAACAATACTCGCTAAGATCAAAACCATCGCCAAAGTAATTTCAAAACTGCCAATAGTCATGCCAGCTCTTGCGGTTAAGCACATAATTGAAAACACAATCAACGGAATACCCACAAAGTGGGTCACGATATTTTTATGATCAAGATGATAAGCTGCATACTGACTTAATAATTTTTCTAATTTACTCATACTGTATTTCCTTATTGCATGATATTGATCACGATATAGAATAACTTTAAAGGAAAACAGCCCATCAAGTTGTCGTCGACCTGACAAGTTGCTCGATCAATCACGAAAGGACGCGGAATGCTGGAAGTTCAACACCAACAACAATTACTCAATAACAATTGGTTCGCCAAACTACCACACGCCTATCAACAGTATATTGTGCAACATGCCAAATATATTAACGTTGCAAAAGACCAAGCTGTTTTTCGCTCAGGAGATTTATTTGATGGTATCTATGCAGTCTTGAACGGCGCAATTCGTTTAGGTCATGTCGACATCGAAGGTAAAGAAGCAGTTGCAGCAATTGCTGAACCGATTATGTGGTTTGGAGAAATTTCGTTAATAGATCAGCAACCGCGTTCGCACGATGCGATTGCTATACAAAAAAGTACCCTGCTCCATCTACCTAAACGCGATGTTGAGGCGTTTATCCAAGCCACCCCAGAATTTTGGTTTCATATTGCACAGCTTGCTTCACAGAAGTTACGTCTCGCCTTTTTAGAACTGATCGCAATCCAAAGTCAAAATATCAGTCAACGACTGGCTCAACGCTTACTGTTTATTTTAAGCGGTTATGGCAACCATCTGTCGATTACAAATGATGAAATCCATTTATCACAGGAGCAACTGGCTCAAATGCTGATGTGTTCACGCCAAACAATTAACCAAGAACTTCAAAACTTAGAAAAACAAGGAATACTGGCAATTGCTTTTAAAAAAATAAAAATTTTAGATCATGCAAAGCTGCATAAAATGGCACATAGCTCAGAATAGACAATCTAGTGTGCGCCTTAAGAGTGCAATCCACATAGAAGGACTGTATAAAAATATGGCTACACGGTCTAACGTCTTGGCTATTTATCTCCCCGGCTTGAAACTTCTGTCACCGTGTTTGACAGTCAGTCAATGTAAAAAACGCAACAACTAATTTTTTAAATTAACCCTTAAAATTCGCCTCAACTCCTATATTTTATTGTATAGGAATATTTACTATTTTTATTATGTTATTAAAGCTGTAACCATAAAAAAGCGAGTTTTAAAAACTCGCTTTTAATCATGCTATATCGGTCTTAGACACCTACTTTTTTAGGGTCTGTATTGCCTAAACTTGGATTATCAATTGCGCCCCGACATTGTGCTTTATCACGCTCATAATCGCTCTGTTTCTGTGCAACACTCGAAGAACCGTCTAAGGTCTCACGTGCCCACACTTCTAAGCTGGTCAAGGCTTTACGACACAGTGCGTATTTTCCTTCGGTCACCGAGTCTGTCATTTTGACATTAATACGCCAGTCCGTACTGAGTTTACGTGCAGGATGACGGACTTTAGCTTCAATCTGATCCAGTTGCTTGTTATAGACCAAGCCATCTACTTCATTGATAAACACCCAAGCACGCTGGGCATATTCCGTCGCGTCATTGGTAATTTTTGGTGCAGCCTTAATTTCTACTTTTTGTTCAGGAGCTTGCTCTGACTGCCCACAAGCTTGCAAAAGTAAACTGCTTACAATGATTGCAGTCAGCCCTAAAGTACGTAATTCGAGTTTCAACATGGTTAAACGCCTCAACAAACAATTGGGCACTATGCTAGTGAATTCAGTTACAATACACAATCAATTTTGACCCATTGATAAAGTCTTCTTCAAGGTGTGTTGTGTCCGAACTTAATCCCACTCCTGCACAAGCTGCTGGCTTTTGGCAAGGGGCTAAGGATAGCCAAGCGATTATCTTTACCTATCTGCCTGTTTCTTTTGCTTTTGGTGTATCTGCAACCCAGTTTGGCTTTAGTGCATGGGAGGCTTTATTTTTATCCTGCTCAATGTATGCAGGAGCCAGTCAGTTTTTAGTGGTTGCACTATTGGGTAGTGGCACGTCTATTTGGATGACCGCCCTCACTGTAATTGCCCTAGATATTCGTCACTTACTCTACGGCCCTGCGCTACAAAACTTAATTCAAGATAAACTGAACCTAAAGAAAACTGCTATTTGGTCATGGGGGCTAACCGACGAAGTCTTTGCATCAGGCATGATTAAATTATCACAACGTCGCCAAGAGTGGTCTGAGTCTTGGATGCTCGGTTTAAGCCTGTTTAGTTGGCTCGCATGGGCTACTGGTTCTTTTCTAGGGGGAATGTTTGCAGACCAAGTCAGTCATTTACCCCAGTTTTTACAAGCCGCCCTAGAGTTTTTATTACCTGCACTGTTCTTAAGTTTTTTATTGGCAGCTTTTGAAAAGAAACACACTTTTGTAGTGGCTGTGACCATTCTTGTATCTGCCATTGCCTGCTATTTTATTGACTTATCTGCTGCGATTTTTATTGGTATAAGCTCTGGTATTTTTGCAGGTTTGTTTAAGCACTATGTACTGAAAAAACCAGACCCTGAACATATGGGAGATCAAGCATGAATATCGAAATTATCTTGGTTGGCATTTTAGTGGGTATTGCAAATTTTGCTTCACGCTTTGGCCCATTCTTCGTCATTCAAAAGTTCCAACAAGGTTCACAAAAGCGCGGTGCTTTATGGTTAAAGATTGCATTGGGTTCGATTGGTATTGCGGCGATCAGTTCAATGCTCGTGGTTGCGACTTTGCCACCACTGTTAGATACACCCAATAAAAGTTTTGCCATGTTGGTCGGCTTCATTGTATTAGCTGGGCTTTATTTCAAGTTTAAGCAAATTGTCCCCGCTACACTCACCGCAGCGCTTAGCTACGGCTTGGTCTACACCTATATTCCTATGCCTTTTTAACCCATATCTGACATCTATCAGAACTTGAAGTGCTATTTGAAACGCTCAGCTATGCAAGTCATTTCCAGCTTGATTGGAAAAGTTTATTTAGCATCATTTTGCATGAAAATTTTGACTTTAGAATACACCGCTTTATAAAAAAAATTGTTGGACAATATCATTAATTTATGTGAATGAACCCTGAACACTTTTAAGAGTTCTGCTATGCTAAAAGCCCATAAAATCAAGCATGGATGATTTACATGAGCGTTACTATTGGTACTCCACTTCAGCCTTCAGCATTTAAAGTCCTGCTATTGGGTTCTGGAGAGCTTGGGAAAGAAGTTGTGATTTCTTTACAACGTTTGGGTGTAGAAGTTCATGCTGCTGACCGTTACGATCATGCTCCTGCAATGCAAGTGGCACACTATGCCTATACCTTAAATATGGCAGATGCGACAGCGCTTAAACAACTCATTCAGGACGTTAAGCCGAATTTAATTGTCCCTGAAATTGAAGCCATTGCGACACAAGTATTGGTTGAAATCGAACAAGAAAATATTGCCACAGTCATCCCCTCTGCAAAAGCGGTCAATTTAACCATGAACCGTGAAGGCATCCGTCGTTTAGCTGCCGAAGAACTGGGCTTACCGACATCGGCTTACCGTTTTGCAGATACTTTAGAATCTTTCCGTGCTGCATGTGATGACATTGGTTATCCAAACTTTGTTAAACCAGTCATGTCCTCTTCTGGTAAAGGCCAATCCCGCGTAAAAGAATTTTCAGAAGTGGATGCTGCGTGGAAATATGCACAAACAGGTGGTCGTGTAAATCAAGGAACAGTAATTGTAGAATCACAAATTGATTTTGATTTTGAAATTACGCTATTAACAGTACGTTCAAAAAACCCTGAAACAGGTGAAGTTGAAACCTCGTACTGCGACCCAATTGGTCACCGCCAAGACGCGGGCGACTATGTGGAAAGCTGGCAGCCTCAAGCCATGACACCAGCAGCCCTTGACGAAGCAAAGCGTATTGCCAATAAAGTCACCATCGCATTGGGTGGCTGTGGTATTTTCGGTGTAGAACTCTTTGTCAAAGGCGATAAAGTGTGGTTTAGTGAAGTATCACCACGCCCACATGACACAGGTCTTGTGACGCTTGCCTCTCAGTTCCAAAGTGAATTTGAACTACATGCACGTGCGATTTTGGGTCTGCCTGTCAATACAGCACGTCATAGCGTTGCTGCGAGTGCCGTGATCTATGCAGGCGTAGATGATAATAACTTATCTTTTTCTGGCTTAAATCTTGCTTTGGCAAACCCAAATACTGATTTGCGCATTTTTGGAAAACCAGAAGGCTTTACACGTCGCCGTATGGGCGTTGCGACAGCACGTGCTGAAACAACTGACCAAGCGCGTGAACTAGCAGTACAAGCTGCTGGACTGGTTAGCGTTCATCAAAATTAAGCGTTGTTAAAATATACGGATACGGTTCATGATCAATACTTCTCCACTGCTTAACTATGTCAGCAGCAATCACGACATCAAAGCGATTAATCAATGGCGTAGTGATGTCGAAAATCAATTACAAGAAAGTTTTGATCATGGCCAATCCATCCGCGATGTCATTTTAACGCGTTCAAATATGACCGATGAAGCGCTTATTTTCCTATGGAAATATGCAAAACTCGATCAGACAGACTTAAGTTTATTTGCTGTCGGTGGTTACGGTCGCCGAGAGATGCTACCTTACTCAGATGTAGACATCATGATCTTGTCTGAGGTTGAGTTTAGCGAAGAACAAGAAAAACTCATTTCTGTCTTTATTTCCTCACTTTGGGATGTCGGCAATTTCAAGCCCGGCATTAGTGTACGTACCATTGCCAACTGTGTTGAACAAGCAACCTCTGACTTAACTGTTGCCACCGCCCTCATCGAATCTCGTTTAATTACGGGCAATGAACACTTAGCCAAATGGCCACGTCGCATTGTTTCACAAACATGGACAGACAAAACCTTCTATGATGCAAAAATGGAAGAACAGGCCAAACGCTATGCACAGCATAACTTTACGGAAAGTAATCTAGAACCCGATATTAAAAATGCGCCGGGTGGCATTCGGGACATTAACCAAATTGGTTGGATTGCTAAACGGCATTTCCGCGTCAACCGTATTTATGACTTGGTGCATTTAGGCTTCATTTCGGAGTTTGAGTTAGGTGTATTAGAAGAAGCCGAAAGCTTCCTCTGGGAAATTCGTCATCACCTACACCGCCTCACTAAACGTGATGAAAACCGTTTACTGTTCGACTATCAACGTGACATTGCCGCAAAGTTTGGCTATGTGCGTGAAGAAGGTAAATCACCGAATTACCCAATTGAACAATTCATGAAACGTTATTATCGAAGCGCTCAACAAGTCACCACGCTGAATGAAATGCTGTTGGCTTATTTCAATGAATCTGTGATTACCCCACGCCTACCGAACTATGAGCGTAACATTGAAGAAATCAATGAAAATTTTAAACTGGTCGACGGCAAACTAGCCGTTCAACACCATAAAATTTTCTCTGAAAATCCAAGTGCTATTTTAGAAATTTTCTATATATTGGCCAATCGACCTGAAATTACAGGCATTCGCGCGCGTACGCTACGTTTGTTAATTTTGGCAGCTAAACGTATTGACCAAAAATATAGAGATAATCAATCACATCAAGCCCTGTTTATGGCCATCATTCGCTCACCCCATCGTTTATATGAAACCATGGTGGCAATGAAACGTTATGGCGTTTTAGGCAACTACATTCCTGCATTTGGGCAGATTATGGGGCTGATGCAATATGACTTGTTCCATATCTATACCGTAGATGCACATACTTTATTATTACTGCGCAACTTAAACCGTTTCAAAGAACCTGAGTTTGCTAAAGACTTCCCTGTTGTGAGTTCGGTGTTCCAACGTCTGGCACGTCGTGACATTGTCTATTTGGCTGCTATTTTCCATGATATCGCTAAAGGCCGCGGTGGTGACCACAGTGAGCTAGGTGCAACCGATGCGATTGAATTCTGTCGTAGTCATGGTTTTACTGAACGTGAATGCAACCTTGTCGCATGGCTCATTCAAAACCATTTGCTCATGTCTGTCACTTCTCAAAAGAAAGATATTTCTGACCCCGATGTGGTTAAAGCGTTTGCTGAGAAAATGGGCGATATGGAACATCTCGACTATCTATATACGTTGACTGTTTCAGATATCAATGCAACCAATCCTTCACTTTGGAATACGTGGCGTGCTTCTCTCATGCGTCAGCTCTATACCCATGCACGTGACGTGATTCGCTCAGGTTTAGGCCGTCCTGTGGACTATCAAATGCTCATCGAGGACACCAAGTTTTCTGCCAGCGAACAACTGGTCGAAGAGTTTGCACTAGATGATGTCGAAAAAGTCTGGCAAGAACTGGGGGATGAATATTTCCTCAAAGAATCTGCCGATGAAATTGCTTGGCACACACGTGCTATTTTACAGCACGGTGACAACCCTGAACCGCTTGTTTTGATGCGTGCACAGCGTAAATTTGCTCAAGATGCAGTACAAATCTTTATTTATACCCAAGATCAGCCCAATCTGTTTGCAACAACGGTTGCTATTCTCGATCGTATGAATTTGGACGTACAAGATGCACGTATTATTACCGCGACCAAAGCATTTAGCTTAGACACTTATGTCGTTCTTGACCGTTTTGGTACGCTGCTAACCGACCCTGAACGTGAAGCAAAAGTGCTATCAGCATTAAAAGATGCCTTAGCCAATTCAGATAAATACCCTGGGCTCATGCAACGTCGCATCCCACGTCAGCTACGCCATTTCGACATTGAAAACACCGTTGATATTACGCTGAATGAAGCACTGCAACAAAACATGGTCGAAATTGCAACACTTGACCATCCCGGCTTACTTGCCAAAGTAGGCGGGTTGTTTATGATGCAAGGTCTAGATATTCACTCTGCTAAAATTGCCACCCTAGGTGAGCGTGCCGAAGATATTTTCTTTGTCACCAAAAAAGATGGTCAACCCATGACCGAAACCGAAGCTGAAACTTTTGCTGCACAACTAAAATCAGCCTTAGATGAAGCCTCTAGTCAGGTCTGTGGTCAACATTAACAATACACACTGGTATTTTGTTTCATGAACTCGAGTTTATCCCTTTTACATCCTTATCCTTTTGAAAAGTTGAATAAACTATTTCAAGATATTACTCCCGCAGACTTACCCCTCATTCCACTCTCGATTGGTGAGCCTAAGCATCCTGCACCCGAGTTTGTGAAACAAGCCATTATCGATAATTTTCAGCATTTATCGACCTATCCAAACAGTAAAGGTATACCCGAATTACGCACCAGTATTGCAAATTGGCTGACCCGTCGTTTTCAACTCAATCAGATTAGTGCAGAAAACAATATATTGCCTGTTTCGGGCACACGTGAAGCAATTTTCTCTTTTGTGCAGGCATTGGTAAATCGTGAAGATGCGCCTTATGTGGTTATGCCTAACCCGTTCTACCAAATTTATGAAGGTGCAGCCTTACTTGCTGGGGCAAAACCGTATTTTGTAAATTGCACCGAAGAAAATGGTTATCTCGGTGACTTTGATGCTGTGCCTACTGAAGTCTGGGAGAAAACAGCCCTGTTATTTGTCTGTACACCTGGTAACCCAACAGGTGCGGTTTTATCAAAAGAACAATTCAAAAAATTAATCGAACTTTCAGACCAATATGGTTTTGTGATTGCATCGGATGAATGCTATTCAGAGCTTTGGTTTGATACTGCACCTGTGGGCCTACTCGAAGTTTGTGCTGAAATAGGCCGAGATGACTACAAAAACTGTGTCGTATTCCACTCACTGTCTAAGCGCTCAAACTTACCGGGTATGCGCTCTGGCTTTGTCGCGGGTGATGCAGCATTGCTCAAACCTTATTTACAATACCGTACGTATCATGGTGCGGCGATGCCTGTACAGCACCAATTGGCTTCGATTGCAGCATGGGATGACGAAGCGCATGTTGAAGAAAATCGTGTGCAATATCGTGCAAAATTTGATTTATTTCAAAAGGAATTGGGCCATATACTGCCCCTACAAAAACCAGATGCAGGTTTTTACTATTGGTTAAAAGTAGATAATGACGAAACTTTTGCAAAAATGCTCATGGAAAAAGCACATGTTAAAGTACTTCCTGGACGTTACTTGTCACGCGATACTGAGCAAGGCAACCCAGGCGAAAACCATGTGCGTCTCGCTCTAGTGGCCGATCTTGCACAGTGTGAACAAGTCATTACTCGCTTAAAAGCAATTTTATAAATAAACTCATCTAAAAAAGAAAACCTCCTATAACGGAGGTTTTCTTATCATCAACTCTAAAAATAATAGGCCTAATCTATGTCCCTTATTTTTAATCATCCAGATACCATGAGCATGATTGCAAACCCAAGAAAACAAGTCCCAGACATCTTATAAAGCCAATTGAAGCGCTGAGTTAAAAATGATTCCAGCGCTTCCAACTCAATAACTTAAGCAACAGTAGATTCCACATCAGAACCACAGTCACCATTCAGAGACTCATTGAAAGCAAGGTATAAACATCAAATTTTGGGTGGTGTTTCAAAAAGTATGTTGATTATATTTTAATCACAATTGAAATCTCATAAAGCATTAAAAATATAGTGAATTTAATTTACTTATTTTCAATTTCTCTATTGACAGAATTAACTAGCATACTTTTTGAAACACCACCTGATTATCATCTTAAGGAAACAGAATGGCGTTGGATGAGGGAGCCTAATGAGCTAGCAACAGAGTTGTGGGAAATCATTAGGTAAAACTAAGTGCAAATCTGCTAGTCTAGAGCCATGATAAAAACACGTCAGCATCCTGAATCCTTGATAAAAGCTGCTTAAACTCTTGCTGTGCATAGTGTTGAGGAGCAAGCAATTTTAGTTGAATATATGGAAATAAAAGCTCAGTAAGTGCTGTGATTAAAGTTTGTTCTTTTTCCGAATAAGACAGTGCAGTATCAAATAATTGACTGTTGAAGCAACCAAAGTCTTGATACATCTTTGGCTGTTTATACAGCACAGGTTTGAACTGCGGAATGTTATGACAAATATCATCATATCCAGTTTTTGTAACAACTGGTTCAATCAACGTGCATCTAAATGCATCATTTGGTAGCTCCAAGCCTGATCTGGAACAGGATTACACGCATGTTCTACATGTGCAGGAACCAATAGCAAGGTACGCGCGTCTATTTGTTATGTTCCACTAAAATGACTAGTGAAAATACTGTTGCCTTGATCCACCGCTCCAATTGAAAATGTCGGATGACTATGGGCTTTATAACAAGCACGACTTGCACATGCCCGACGTGTTTCCACATAAGGCATGCGCGGATCACTCCAAAATTCAACTGAAGCGCCTTACTCTTTCATCACTGACGACACATCAACAGATTATTGTTGTAATGCTTTTTCAATATCTGCCTGAATCGCTTCAGGCTTGGTGGTTGGCGCATATCGATTAATTACTTTGCCATCTTTACCAATCAAGAATTTTGTAAAATTCCACTTAATGCCGCTGCCGAGAATCCCTTTGCTGTTATTGGTTAAATAACGGAATATGGCGTGGGCTTCTGGGCCTTTAACATCGACTTTGGAAAACATGGGAAAAGTCACCCCATAGTTTTTCTGACAATACGCTCCTATTTGCTCATTGCTACCCGGATCTTGCCCCCCAAACTGATTACAAGGGAAGCCTAACACCTCAAACCCTTGCGCATGATATTGCTCATAAATTTTTTCTAATCCCGCAAATTGTGGTGTAAAACCACATTTACTGGCCGTATTGACGATGAGCAGCACTTCGCCCTTATAGTCAGCAAAGGATTTATTTTTTCCATCTAACAATTCCGCTTCAAACTGATAAATGTTGGTCATGGATAAGTATCCTCATCACTTTTTTCTTGTGTTTCTAGTTCTAATGAAGCCGAGTTTACACAGTAACGTAAACCTGTAGGCTCAGGTCCGTCTGTAAAAACATGACCTAAATGAGCATCACAGTGATGGCATACAATTTCGGTACGCACCATGCCATGTGTTGTATCTTGATGCTCTTCTATCACAGTCGTATTGAGTGGCTTATAAAAACTTGGCCAACCGCAACCACTGTCATATTTATTTTCAGAATTAAATAATGGCGTACCACAGCAACGACATACGTAAGTGCCTGCTTGTTTAGTATTCCAATACTTCCCCGTAAAGGCTGGTTCTGTCCCCTTTTGTCGCGTAATGCGAAATTCGTCAGGTGATAACTCTCTTTGCCATTCTCGGTCTGTTTTATTGAGTTTTCCCATGATTACGTCCCTTTCTATCTTGCTATTTAAAATAGGATAATCCTATATTTACGTGATTCATCTTAAAATTTCTAGTGTTTAGTTCACAATTTACAAAAGACCTATAATTCCAATAAAAGCAAAAAGAAAGCATTTTATAAAAATGGTGAGCAATTTATTTTCTTAAATGCTTTTTTGTGAGCAAATTTAATGTTAGTCTTATTGACATTCTTGCTCAGGATTAAAAAATGTCGCAAAAAAAGAGCGTTATTTTTAAACATCTACTGCCTGTGATTAAACAATATCAACAGGTGGGATTTACGCATGAAAAAATTGTTGCTTTACTCAGAGACGAACATGATCTCGATCTAGTGACAACTGAAACATTTAAAAGCTATTTATACCGTTATGCAAAAGTGACCTCCACTCTTTCCGAGAACATCAAAATGCCGAACACTCTCCACACCCCACGCGAAATAAAAAAATCGTCTAAGCTCGAGCATGTTTGCTACGACATCCGTGGACCAGTGTTGCGAGCGGCCAATGAAATGGAAGAAGCCGGCCATAAGATTATCAAACTCAATATTGGTAACCCTGCACCGTTTGGTTTTGAAGCTCCTCAAGAGATTATTAATGATGTAGCATTAAACCTGCCAAATGCAGTGGGCTATACCGACTCAAAAGGGATTTTCCCTGCGCGTAAAGCCATCTGTCAGTACTATCAGCAAAAAGGCATCTTAGATATGCATGTCAATGACGTGTATATCGGCAATGGTGTCTCTGAATTGATCGTAATGGCCATGCAAGGCTTGTTAGATGATGGTGACGAGATGCTCGTGCCGATGCCGGACTATCCCCTTTGGACGGCTGCGGTAAATCTTTCAGGCGGTACAGCTATTCATTATAAATGTGATGAAGAAAACTTTTGGTATCCCGATATTGCGGATATGGAGAGTAAAATCACACCACGTACCCGCGGTATCGTGATTATCAATCCAAACAACCCAACAGGTGCAGTTTATCCACGCCATGTACTTGAGCAAATCGTCGCATTGGCTAAAAAGCATGATTTGATTTTGTTTGCAGATGAAATTTACGACAAAATTGTTTATGACGGTATTGAACATGTTTCTGTCGCAGCATTAGCGGGTGACCAACTCTGTATCTCTTTCAATGGCTTATCTAAAGCATACCGTATTGCGGGTTACCGTTCAGGCTGGATGGCCATCACAGGCGATAAGTCGCGTGCAGTCGACTATATTGAAGGTTTAGATATGCTCGCTTCTATGCGTTTGTGTGCCAACCACCAAGCACAGTATGCCATTCAAACTGCTTTAGGCGGCTACCAGTCAATCAATGATTTAATTCGTCCGGGTGGTCGTTTATACGAGCAGCGTAATATTGCTTGGCAAATGTTGAATGACATTCCAGGTGTATCATGTGTTAAGCCTGAAGGTGCAATGTATTGCTTCCCGAAATTGGACCCAGAAATCTATCCAGTTCAGGATGATGAAAAACTGATGCTTGATCTACTTCGTGCGGAAAAAGTACTTCTGGTTCAAGGCACAGGCTTTAACTGGCCAACACCAGATCACTTCCGTGTGGTGTTCTTACCTGCTGAAAATGAACTACGTGAAGCCATTACCCGAGTAGGCCGTTTCCTTGCGAAAATGCGTTAATTGATCACTTAAAAAACCGTACTTTATGTACGGTTTTTTTATTTACAAAACTGTAATACTTCACTTTTTAAGTTTGGCATAAGTTTAAATTAAGCAGCCACATTGCTGTGATTCCATGTAAATGATGGGGAGTCGCTTATGGGGACAATTGCGGTAACATCTTGGAAATACAACGCTTCCACACGCTATTTAAAAATTTTCTATGCCGATGGTTCAGCGAGCTGTACCACCCTGTGCCTGAATTTATTTATAACAACTTAGTTCGATGTAATAATAAAACAGCCTTTGTTCATAAATATTTAGAATATGATTTGCACTTTACGCGCTTAAGTATTCATTAATTTTTGAAGATCAAACAATCAGGATTTATCCTGATTGTTTTTCATGATCCCACGTCACCACCAACAAGCCCGCACCAATCGCTAATGTAGACAGGTTAAACTGCTCGTCCTGCTGAATACGCGCGATGAAGTCCGTGACTTGATCAGCATGAGATAAAACATTATCAACCACCAAAACTCCGCGTGAAACACACATTAGTCGTTTCAAATCTGGCCAATAGTCGACATAAGCATCACGTTCAGCATCTAGCAATATAAAATCAAAGATGGCTTGCGACTGCTTCAAATATTCAGCTGCATCACCCACCCAAAACTCAACGCCATTGGATAAATTGAAATCCGCAAGATGAGCAGCGGCTTGTTGACTTCTGTCAGCATCAATTTCCAAAGTGGTTAATCGAGCATTTACTTGTTGCACTGCATAAGCCAACCATAAGGTTGAGTAACCTGTTGATGTTCCTATTTCTAATATCTGCTGAGTCTGCTGAATATGAACCAGTTGCGCCAAAAATTGTGCAGACTCAGGCTCAATATTGCGAAAGCGCGCAATTCGATCTGCTTGCGTACTGTCATGTTCTTGAAAGCTTTGATATAAGGCCGATACTTTACTCAAAAATTCTGCACGCATAATCAAATCCCCCTCTACTTTACTAGAGTTGTTTATACTTCTTGAATCAGTTTAAAGCGCTCAACTTCACGGTCATCTTCTAGCATTACCGTTTCAGTAAACATGGCAAGTGGACGTACCCAAATCGAGTAATCACCATATAAACACTGATAAACCACCAGTTTTTCTTCGGTTTCACTATGCGTCGCTACATGTAAAATTTGATACAGTTGCCCTTTATAATGTTGATAGATACCACGCTGTAATTGCATCACTTGCTTCCCTATTTTTTAATTGTCTTGATCATACCTAATTTATAAGGCTTAAACTGCAAATCACTTGAAAAATCATTTAAATCCCCCATATAGCTTTATGAAATGATTCAAGAAAATATCTTTAAATCTATAAAACCGATTACAAAAATAAAAACAAACTGTTTTATCTATTTTTAGATTTACTCTATGATTCTTCTATCAAATAATTTTACAGACTGCTTTGGAGAGCTTAACCATGTTAGATCAAAATACTTCAGCTCAATTAAAAACACTTCTTGAACGCCTTGAAGGTCCGATTGAATTGGTTGCGACTTTGAACGGTTCTGAGAAATCAGACAAAATCAAAGAATTGGTTGAAGAGGTTGCAGCACTGTCTCCACTGGTGACTGCACGTTTTGATGGTCAAAACTCACGTGCACCAAGCTTCGGTGTGGCAAAAGCCGGTGAAGAGCCTCGTGTCTTCTTTGCCGGTTTACCAATGGGACATGAGTTCACCTCTTTGATTTTGGCATTGTTACAAACCTCAGGTTATGCACCCAAAGTATCAGATGAAGTTTTGGCTTCAATCAAAGCTTTGGGTATCCAGTCTGACTTTGATGTGTTTGTCTCTTTAAGCTGTCATAACTGCCCAGACGTGGTGCAAGCGTTGAACCTGATTGCCATTTACAATCCAGGCACGACAGCAACGATGATTGATGGTGCATTCTTCCAAGACGAAGTTGAAGAACGCAAAATCATGGCTGTACCAATGGTGTTCCAAGACAACCAGCATATCGGTCAAGGCCGTATGACCTTGGAAGAGATTGTTGCCAAACTGGATACCAATTCAGCAGCTAAAGAAGCTGAAAAACTTAATGCCAAAGATGCTTTTGATGTTTTAGTGATTGGTGGTGGTCCTGCAGGAAATACCTCAGCCATTTATGCCGCACGTAAAGGCATTAAAACAGGAATCGTGGCTGAACGGATGGGTGGTCAAGTCATGGATACCATGGACATTGAAAACTATACCTCGATTCAAAAGACTCAAGGGCCGAAGTTTGCTGCTGAAATGGAAGCACATGTACGTGAGTACGGTGTGGACATCATGAACTTACAACGTGTTTCTAACATCAAAGGTGCAGATGAGACCGCGAATGGTTTGGTTGAGGTCACTTTAGAAAATGGTGCGAAGCTTGAATCTAAAACAGTCATCCTTTCAACAGGGGCACGTTGGAGAGAAATGAATGTGCCGGGTGAAGCAGAATACCGTACCCGCGGTGTTGCCTACTGCCCACACTGTGATGGTCCACTGTTTAAAGGCAAACGTGTTGCAGTAATTGGCGGAGGGAACTCAGGTGTCGAAGCCGCGATTGATCTTGCGGGGATTGTTGAACATGTAACTTTGGTTGAGTTTGATACCAAACTACGTGCCGACCAAGTGTTACAAGACAAATTGCATAGCTTGCCTAATACCACAGTGATCCTAAATGCACTCTCGACTGAAGTTGTGGGTGATGGTCAGCAAGTGACAGCATTGAAATATAAAGATCGTGCAACCGATGTAGAACATACGGTTGAGCTTGCAGGGAT
Source organism: Citrus hindsii (assembly GCA_004802465.1). Taxonomy (NCBI): domain Eukaryota; kingdom Viridiplantae; phylum Streptophyta; class Magnoliopsida; order Sapindales; family Rutaceae; genus Citrus; species Citrus hindsii. The sequence continues at coordinate 109,394 of QWBT01000959.1, forward strand.
CTTTGTACAAATTGGTTTATTGCCAAACACCGATTTCCTCAAAGAAACAGCGGTTGAGCTTTCAAACCGTGGTGAAATTGTGATTAACGATCGCAACGAAACCAATGTCAAAGGTATATTTGCCGCAGGTGACTGTACGACTGTGCCATACAAGCAAATTATCATTGCCACAGGTGAAGGCGCGAAAGCATCTCTGTCTGCTTTTGATTATATTATTCGTTCTGGCGTGTAATCCTCTCAAACTATTCTCTACTAAAGGCTTATAGGTAACTCAGCTTATAAGCCTTTTTATCACGCTGTTTTTTATAAAAATTTACATTTTTTTAACAATAATACAGTCTGTTTTACATTCAAAGTAGATTATATTTTGCCCAACCCCTACTTTTGGGTATAAAACGAAAAGGATATGAAAATGAATAAATTACTTATTGCTTTAGGTCTTGCTGCTGCTGTTGTTTTAGTGGGTTGTTCAAAAGAAAAAGCACCTGAAACGGGTGCAACGACAGGTGAACACCTTGAAAATGCTGCTGAACAAGCAGGTCATGACATTAACAAAGCTGCAAGTGAAGCCGTATCTGACACTCAAAAAGCTGCAGATGAAGCATCTGCAAAAATCGGTGCTGCCGCTGATGAAGCTGCTGCGAAAACTGAAGCTGCTGCTGAAGATGTTAAAAATGCCTCTAAAGAAGCAACAGCTCATGTTGCTGGTGCAGTAGAACAAGGCGCTGCTGATGTGAAAGAAAAAGCACAATAATATTTCTAAGCTTAAAAAAGCCTCCCACTCGGAGGCTTTTTTATGGGCTGTGCTATAGTAGATGAAACGTGCATTATTAAATAAATCATAACTTTAAAATTTGAGGATGATCTATCGTCATGTCCTATTCTCACCATGTTGAACCTCATTTAATTCATCGTACTGGTTGGCTACGTGCAGCGGTATTGGGTGCCAATGACGGCATCATTTCAGTGACCAGTTTGATTATGGGGATGGCGGCCAGTGGCGCAACCAGCCATACCTTACTCATCACGTGTATTGCAGGGCTCATTTCAGGTGCGAGCTCTATGGCTGCGGGCGAGTATATTTCGGTGAAGTCTCAATCAGATATTGAAGAAGCTGACTTAAAACATGAAGCTAGGGAATTAGATAAAAACCCTCACTTAGAACTTAAAGAACTGACTCAAATTTATATACAACGTGGACTAGAACCCGAACTAGCACATGAAGTCGCAGTACAACTCAGCGCACATGATGCACTGTCTGCACATGCCCGTGATGAAATAGGCATCCATGAAAATACCAGTGCCAAGCCACTTGAAGCTGCGGGTTCTTCTGCCCTCGCCTTTTCACTGGGTGCTCTGTTTCCTATGCTGGCCATTCTATTAAGCCCTCAAGGTTATCTAACTCAGTCAGTTGCTCTTACAGGGGTACTATCGTTATTCGGTTTAGGCGCTTTATCAAGTTACTTTTCTGGGACTTCTATGTGGACAGGTGCATTTCGTGTGACGCTATGGGGGATTTTCGCGATGCTGTTTGCCAGTTGGATTGGCTCCCTATTTAATGTGCATGTTTAACGTCAACAACACGAAAAGCGATAGCAGACTACCTATTTAAAATGTAAAAAGTCCATGGATTGAATGGGCTTTTTACTATTTACAGCATCATTTATCATCAACTTTAAGCTTGCACATTTTTCTCTGAGCCACTACTCAGATGCACTATTACTGATGATTGAGGTTCCATTCTACAGGTGCAACAGCTTATTTTTTAATTAGCATGAATTAATTAACGTCTATTCTCCTTCCCATAACAGCCTAAAACATCATAGAAAATGATGAGTCAACGCCTTACTTGCATCTCGCTAGATTGTTTTTTCATTCATATAACGCCAGTAGCGTTTAGGAACATATTGCACATGTAGTTTGATATTTTTTCTTGCCTCGATGTTGATACTTTTAAAATAATCTTTCCATAACTGGTCATACAGCAGCTCATCATCATCTAATTCAACACTAAAGGACTGACTGTGTCCGACTTTGTGTGCATGATCAATTTGATCTACATCCATTTCTACCTGATGCACAGCTGTCAAATCATAATAAATTCCAAAATTTCTTCTTTCATCATAAATCAACCATCTTTGATCTTGATATCGGTTTCTAAAATGCCGTTCTATCAGTGGTAAAACATTAAAATCCGGCTGTACCAAACTTAGAAACAATCCATCCTGACATTTTTTAAAGCGGACAAAAGCTTCCATACGATGCTTTTCCCTGCCCACTTGTTTGGCCCACTGCGAAACAGCCAATACATCCGCATGCGCATAGTTACGATCTACCGCATGTGTATTTTTAAATACATAGCTACAGAAATTAAAAAGATGTTGATGTGCCTCCTCCTGCTCAGACAGAAAGCAATAATAAAAAGATCGTAGACTTTCAGCCGTAATTTTTTGCTTTAACCCTCGCCAAACTCGCTCTGCGTGTTCATCATTTGAAGCAACCTCAATACACTCATCAAACAAGCTGGCTTGGGAATTGTTAGATGCAAGCTTGACGTCAAAATCTTTAAACTGAAAGCTCCTATACACACAACTCAGCAACCCAATCATGCTTTGATCAAAGCAATATATCGACATACTAAAAACCAAAGCCCAGTTGAGGTGAAAGCTGTTTTTGATATTTAGATTGCCCCGATTGCAAGATGTGCTGCCGAATCTGGTTCGCTTGTTGTTCTTTTTTAAACTTTGGCGTATCTGCACAGCGAATAAAATGCTGTGCCCGATTGTAAGCAATGCCCATACGCTTTAGTTGATCGATATGAATCTGCCCAAAACGGCGAGCTTGCACAATTTTTTTAGCCGATTGAACACCTATACCCGGAACACGTAAAATCATACGATAGTCTGCATGTTGAATATCAACAGGAAAATGCTCAGGGTTACGTAGTGCCCAACTTAGCTTCGGGTCAATGTCCAAATCTAAATTCGGATGCTGATCATTCACAATTTCCTGCGCATCAAAACCATAGAAACGCATGAGCCAATCCGACTGGTACAGCCGATTTTCTCTTAATAATGGCGGAGCAGAACCCACAACAGGAAGCATTTTTTCCTGTTCATTGATTGGGATATAGCCTGAAAAATACACCCGTTTGAGCTGATACACTTTGTAATGATGATCTGCCATTAAAATAATATCTTTGTCTGTTTCTTGATGTGCACCCACCACCATCTGAGTGGTTTGTCCCGCGGGTACAAACTTCGGTACATGCTGAATCACACGCCGCTCATCCGTCAACTGAATTAAGCGATCGCGTACAATGCCTAAGTCCTTTTGTACTTCTGCATGCGATTTTTCTGGTGCAAATTGTTTTAAACCAATTTCCGTTGGCATTTCCAAGTTAATACTCATGCGGTCGACATATAAACCCGCCTCGGTAATAATTTCTTGGGAAGCACCTGGTATCGTTTTTAGATGAATATAACCATTAAAGTTTTCTTCAAAGCGAAGCTTTTTCACCACTTGTAGCATTCGCTCCATAGTGAAATCAGCTGATTTAAAAATACCTGAACTGAGAAATAAACCTTCAATATAATTGCGGCGGTAAAAGTTGATGGTTAAATCCACCACTTCTTGTACGGTAAAAGCAGCTCGTTTGACATCGTTAGAGCGTCTAGAAACACAGTAGGAACAATCAAAAATACATACATTTGAAAATAGAATTTTAAGCAATGAAACACAGCGACCATCTTCTGTATAACTATGACAAATACCGTTTCCAGTATTCCCCAAACCTTTGCCTTTGTTTTTACGACTGCTACCACTGGACGAACAGGACACGTCATATTTAGCTGCATCAGCTAAAATCTGTAGCTTTTCACGGATACGATCGGTCATGACTATCCTCGGTAAAATCTAAAATAAAAGTATAAAAAATTTCAGACTAAAAGCATTACCAATACACATACCCAACGACATGGATTGTCGCTAAAAACCGAAAAATAAACGTGATTGCTTTTAGATATTTTTCGAGAAAATACTGAATATTATTTGCCAATTTTGCAGTGCTTGGGCAAAGTGTCTATATGTAAAAGGAGCAAGTACATGTCTTTATTATTAGAACGTCTTGAAATTAAACATCCTATCTTCCTTGCACCGATGGCTGGTGTTTCTACACCAGAGCTTGCGGCGGAGGTTTCAAATCAAGGCGGGCTAGGCTCACTTGGATTAGGTGCAAACACCGCGGAAGCCGCACGTACCCAGATTCTAAAAACCCAAGCGCTGACTGAACAACCTTTTCAAGTTAATTTTTTCTGTCATCAAAGTGTCGAACTTGATCCAGCTATCGCACAAACATGGATTGATTTTGTAAGGCCTAATTTTGAACAATACGATGCAGAACCACCCACGCAACTGCACTGTATTTATCCTAGCTTTTTGGACAATGATGACTTTTTAAATGTCGTACTTGAAACTTGCCCTAAAGCCGTCAGTTTCCACTTCGGTATTCCGCATCCGCACCAAATACAGGCGCTAAAAAACGCTGGAATTTTAACCATGGTTTCTGCAACCAACTTAGCGGAAGCACGGGCTATCGAAGCAGCAGGAATTGATTTTATTATTGCTCAAGGCATAGAAGCAGGTGGACACCGCGGGATTTTTAATGAACATTTTGATAGTGCATTACGTACGATCGACCTCGTACAACTTCTGACGCAGCACTGTCGGTGCCCGATTATTGCTGCGGGTGGCATTATGAATGGTACACAGGCTCAGCAGATGTTAAGTCTAGGTGCAAGTGCGGTACAGTTGGGAACAGCTTTCGTACAATGTAAAACGTCGAATGCCAATGATGCCTACCGTCATGCACTTTTCCATGAGCACATCACACAAATAAGTGCCAGTATTTCAGGTCGCCCTGCTCGCGGTTTACTCGGTCACTGGCATACCCAGATTGATCTGCCGAACCGCCCTGCTGTTGCTGCTTATCCGTACTGTTATGATCTTGGAAAACAATTACATGCCGCAGCGACCAAACAAGGCGATCAAGGCTTTGGTGCATTTTGGGCAGGCACTAATGTTTTTCAAATTCGTGCCATGGAAGCACCTGACTTAATTAACCAACTGTTGGTTGAAATGCAACAAGTCAGCTATTAAGTCATATTATTCACTTAAAGCTCCATAAATGAAGCTTTGTTTATTTGGTTTCTAACAAATTGACCTGTTCAACCTGTACGTCATTCATGGTTTCACCATGTATGAGTAACTGGTCAAAGTAGTCAGCGACCACTTTAAATTGTTCAGTTGTACTTTCCACTTTGTACATGTTCTGCCGAAATTCATTACTTGAACGTAAACCTTTGGTGTACCAAGCAATATGTTTACGTGCAATTCGGCAACCAGAGTATTCCCCGTAAAATGTATACAGTTCGGCAAGATGTCCAAGTAGAACTTCTTTTACTTCTTGAATGCTTGGTGCTGCCAAATGTTCACCTGTTTCCAAATAATGTGCGATCTCACGAAATATCCATGGACGCCCTTGCGCAGCGCGACCAATCATAATTGCATCTGCACCGGTATAATCGAGTACATATTTGGCTTTTTCTGGACTATCAATATCCCCATTGGCAACCACTGGTATACGAATCAGATGTTTTACTTCTTTAATCAAATCATAACGAGCCGTATTCAAATACATGTCTTCACGGGTCCGCCCATGCAATGCTAACGCAGCAATACCCGCCTCTTCCGCTCGTTTCGCTACATGCAAGATATTTTCATGACCATTCAAAAAACCCAAACGAGTTTTAAGTGTTACAGGTACATCAACTGCGGCAACAACTTCATCCAAAATTCGAGCCACCAAGTCTTCGTCTTTTAAAAGTGCAGAACCTGCCAGTTTGTTACAGACTTTCTTGGCAGGACACCCCATATTGATGTCCACAATTTGAGCACCATTTAAGACCTGATATCGTGCAGCTTCCGCCAACTCTTTGGGATCTGATCCTGCAATTTGCGCTGAAATAGGCGCCAATTCACCATCAAAATTAGCACGATATAAGCTTTTTTTACTCATCCGCAACGTTTGGTCTGATGTCATCATTTCACTGACAGCATGCCCTGCACCAAAGTATTTACACAGAGACCTAAATGGACGGTCAGTTACGCCTGCCATAGGAGCCACAATCAAATTATTTGACAGTTGATACGGACCAATATACATATGAATTCATCACTTTTTCGACCAGCACAGTATACTGCATCTACACTTTCGGCTCATCTTTTATCATGTGTTCCGCGGCTATGAAATACTCATAATATAAAAAAACCAGACGAATCTAAGAGGTAACCATCACCCTAATTTAAAGTCTAATTTATGATATAATAAGAACAGGGAAAACAATAAAGAAAC
>QWBT01000962.1:0-30217 GCA_004802465.1 Citrus hindsii
CTATTCGTTGAACTATTTTCTGTTTAATTTATTAAAAAAACGAATCTCAAAAAATGGAAGAATCCTAAGTTAAGCTCCCCTCAATCTATTGCACGAATCTTGCACCACAATAAAACCAATAACAGATTGAATAATAATCATTTTTCTTAATAATCGAACCCACATACCATCAGAACAACAATCAAATGATTTGACAGTTGATATCGACCAATATACATATAAATTCATCACTTTTTCGACCGACATAGTATACTGCACCTGCTGTTTCGGCTCACCTTTTATCATGTGTTCTCTGTTTATGAATAAAAAGCTGTTTCTTTCTTCTGGTTTAAAAACACTGAGTGTCTTGGCCATATCTATAGGCTTAACTGCTTGCGGTGATCGTTCATGGTGGACAGATGATGAGCCTAAGCTCAATGCTGAACAAATCGCACGCATCATTCCCGGACGCGTAAATGACCGCCGTTCATGGGCTGAAGATATTTACGATATTTCAGAGCAGTTTGGTATTCCTCAAAATAAAGAGAATATGTGTTCGATCATTGCCGTGGTTGATCAAGAGTCTAACTTTGTTGCAGATCCACAAGTTTATGGTTTGGGTGAAAAAGCGGTTAAAGAAGTCCAAGATCGCTTAGATGAAAAATTTAAAGATAAGCTCGGCGATGCTATTGGTGGCACCATCGCAGGTTACTTCCAACAGGTTTTAAAAGAGCAGCCAAGTCCTGAAGATAACTATTTAAGTCAAATGCGCCGCGTTAAAACAGAGCGTGAACTGGATGAACTGTACCGTGAAATTTTTGACTATATGTCAAAGCACTATCACGTCAGTGCACTCACAGGTGCAGCCAAACTTGTCGGTCAGGACGTAGGCGAAAAAATGAACCCAATTACCACATTGGGTTCAATGCAAGTGCATATCGGTTATGCCAAAGACAATAAACGTGAAGGTGGCAGTATGGCTGACTTACGTACCGACCTTTATAGTCAATATGGTGGTCTGTACTACGGCATCCACCGACTGATGATGTACCCTGCTGACTATGACAAACCGCTTTACCGTTTTGCTGACTATAACTCGGGCATGTACTCAAGTCGAAATGCCGCCTTCCAAAGTATGTTAAATGACTTAACCGAAGCAGAACTGGATTTAGACGGCGACCTGCTACTTTATGGCAAAGATGGCTCACCTAAATCTGCAAAGAGTCAATCAGAACGTGAACTCATCAGCGTTTTTGCTCAGCACAATATTTTGGTTACTCCACGTCAAATTCGCTCTGACCTGAAAAAAGAGAAAGAGAAGAAATTTGAAGATACAGCAACCTATCGCGCTGTGGCTAAGCTTTATCAAGAAGTCACTAAAAAAGAACCTTTCTATGCCATGATGCCAGAAGTCGTCATTTCTGGTCCAAAGCTCAGCCGTGACTACAATACCAATTGGTTTGCCACTCGTGTCAATGGACGTTATCAAACATGCATGCAACGTGCAAAGCGCATAAAAATCTAGCCTTATTTGACTTTGATGGCACCCTGTATGACAAAGACAGTTTTACGGGGTTCATCTTCTATGTACATTCAAAACGGCATATTGCCCTACAAGGCTTAAAAGTACTGCCTTATATTCAAAGTTATTATTTGGGTTTTTATCCTGCCCATCATATGCGCTCTAAACTCTTCCATGCGATGTTTAAGCAAGCTGAAGTGAGCGAAATTGACGCTTATGCAAAACGCTATGCAGAACTTTTAATCAAAGGACTCAACCCAGCACTGTATAGCCAACTAAAGCAACACCAAAGTTTGGGCGATGATGTGGTTTTGGTCTCTGCTTCAATTGATATCTATTTAAAATATGTGTGTGAAATACTCTCAATTGAACTGATCTGTACCAGAGTTGAACAAGACCAACAACGCTATACAGGGCGCTATCTGACTGCGGACTGTAGCTGTGAATACAAAGCTCAACGTATCCAAGAAAAATATGAGCTAGATAGCTATCATGCCGTTTATGCTTATGGAAACAGCATTGAAGATAAACAAATGTTGTCTTTGGCTGATTTTAGCTATTTGGTAGGGACAGATCTAAGTCTTCCCGACTTGTCAGAAACATCAAATCATCGTCAAATAAGCTAATTATTAAGAATAGATTGATAATTAATCATGTTGAATTTTTTAAAATATTTATTATTAAAATTCAGTATGTTTTATTTACCAAAAAATATATTTATGATAAATTTTGCCTAATAAAAATATTTTGAGAACCATTCCACTTAAATTATAAAAAGGCATCAGTATGGAACAGTTATCTCCACCCAAGTATGTCAAAGGTCTTTCGATCAAATTCGGTGAAAGTCCCTTTGTATTATTGGCGCAGTTCGCTTTTAATGCTTCAAAACAAAAATGGTTAAAACACGAAATCGAACATGTGCTCAATATCGCCAAACAAGGTGATTACCATCATCTGGTAAAGACATTACGTCAATTTAGTAAATAACAAAAAAAGCCACTTCAAATGAAGTGGCTTTTTTACTTACTTTTTAAAGGGAAATGCATATTTCACAATACGTTTGATGACGCTACCATACTGTTTTACTAAGCTGGCATTGTTATAGTTAATGCCATACTTTTCACACACTGCTTGTACTTTCGGTGCCATTTTACGGTAACGACGCGCAGGTACATCTGGATATAAGTGATGCTCAATTTGATGACTTAAGTGCCCTGTCAAAATATGGAATGCTTCTGAACCGGTTAAATTCGACGAACCACGAATTTGGCGCATGTACCAGTGACCACGGCTTTCATTTTCCAGTACTTTTTTCGGGAAAACTTCGACATCTTTGGTGAAGTGACCACAGAAAATTACACTAAATGTCCACATATTACGGATACCATTTGCAACCAAATTCCCTGTAAAGACAGGCAACGCCGCAGGTCCTGCAATGAGTGGGAAAAACACATAATCTTTAAACAATTGTTTACCAATTTTGCGCTGCATAGGTTTCCATTCGGCTAAAGTCTGCGCTTTGCTTTTACGCCCCTTGAAGTATTTGCCTAATTCCAAGTTTTGGATCGCAACGCCCCATTGGAACAACAAACAAAATGGAATGCTATAAATCGGTTGTAATAAAAAGCCCGGTTTCCAACGTTGTTCAGGGAATAATCGAAGCAGACCATAGCCAATGTCATCATCCATTCCTTTAATGTTGGTATAGGTATGATGCTTGTAGTTATGGGTCTGACGCCAATTGTCTGCTGTACCTACGATGTCCCACTCATAGTTTTGACCATTAAACTTAGGGTCGTTCATCCAGTCATATTGACCGTGCATCACGTTATGACCTAATTCCATGTTTTCCATAATCTTGGCAAAACTCAGCAAGCCCGTGCCCAACACCCATGCAGGTGGGAACCAACCTGCAAATAAACATGCACGACCTGCAATAGATGCATAACGCACCGCTGCATAGACACGACGAATATATTGCGCATCTTTCTCGCCAATATCATCCAGTACTTCTTGCTTAATGGCATCTAGCTCACGTGCAAGTTCATCTAACTCAAATGTCGTTAACTCACGATTCTTCGGGTTTTTAAAATATTCAACTTTAACAGGCATATTCATTGTATTTATTCCCCTTATAAATCAACAATAAGATCGGTTTGTGCCGTATTAACACAAATTTTTAGAAAATTTCCAGGCTCAGAATTTTGTGCACCATTAACCAAGTTTTTAGTCGAACCTTCGACTTTGTTACAGGCACATTTATTACAGATTCCCATACGGCAGCCATGCTGAGGCTTCACATTTTGCTGTTCCAAACTTGCAAGAATGGATTGACCTTTTGGAATGCTTAAAATCTTCTTCGACTTTGTTAAGGTAATATTCACAAAACCAACATCATCATTTGCAAAGGGGCTCATGCTAAACGCTTCAGTTTTTAAGGTGTTGGCATGAGCGAAAAGCTGCTCAACCGTAGCCACAAACCCTGAAGGGCCGCATGCATATACCGTTGCATTTTCAATATGATCCAGTCTAGACACATGGTTTTGATTTAAACGCTCACCTTCATCTGACTCTTGGGTATAAAACATGCTAAATGTGAAGTTTGAATATTGTGTTGCCAACTGCTCAAAATATACTTTGAATGCAGCATCAGTATGCTTTTTCACCCAATACATCAAATGTACAGGCTGCTTTTTAAGCTTAGCGGTCTTTTCTAAACGTTTCAGTAAACTCAGCATGGGGGTAATACCACTGCCCGCAGCGAGTAAAATTAACTGTTGATCATTTACAGTCAATTGCATATCGCCATAAGGCTGACCGAACTCCAAAACATCGCCGATTTGAGCCTGCTCACAAAGCCAATGACTTGCCTTACCTTGGTCTACCATTTTTACATTCAGTAAGACATGTTGCACATCAATCTGGGTCAAACTATAGGTACGTTCATAACGTACGCCTTGAACCACGACATATACAGGATGGTGTTGTCCCGCTTGGCCCATTTGAAAGTGACGGTTGGTTTGCAGCGTCAAACTCACCATATCGTGTGCAACTTGCTCTTTTTTTACCACTTTACCCAAAGCTTGGTGTATCGACCAAAGTGGGTTGATTTTTTGAAGCCAAAAGTTAGCTGTGTGTCGGTCTATAACACTCTCAGCATACTCAGTTAAAGAAGATTTAGTTTTTTCAAGGATCTGCATAGTAAAGGACCACGCCATAGATTTTGAATTATTATACACATGTATATATATTTGTATATATACTCTGATTGTTTCGTTTCGTTTCACAATGCCGACCAGTGGGGCTATAATGAACCGATTGATTTAATTGCTTGATAAATATGACACCGACCACCATTCAAACCCATACAACCAACACAGAGCATGAAGCTTCAAAAAAACATGCACCAGTGCTTGCACGTAGTGTTGGTCGAAAAGCAACGATTACAAAAGATGAACTGTTTCAAGCTGCTTTAAATTTGATTGGTCCTGAAAAAAGTATTGCATCCCTGAGCTTGCGTGAAGTCGCACGTGAAGCAGGCATTGCGCCGAATAGTTTTTATCGTCATTTTAAAGATACCGATGAACTTGCTATTGAGTTGATTGAACGTGCAGGTGTTGTGCTACGCCAAATTTTGCATGAAGCACGGATTAAGGCCATTCGCCAAGAAAGTATTATTCGTAGCTCAGTCGAAGTTTTTATTGAACAACTAGATGCGGATGACGGCAACTTAAGCCTGCTATTACGCGAAGCATATACGGGTTCAGCATCTTATAAAAATGCGGTCGAAAGACAGTTGAATTATTTCCAGCAAGAGCTCAAAGACGATTTAATTCGTTTAGAACGTTTAAATAATAGTAAACTCTTCCACCCTGAATTGGTGTCCATGGCAATCACCCAATTGGTCTTCAATATGGGTGCCAAAGTGATTGATATGCCAAGTGTAGAGCGTAAAAAAATGGCTGAACAAACCATGATCATGATTCGCATGATTTTGGAAGGTTCACGCCATTTGGATGAAGCGATGATTCGCTAATCTGTGATTACACCCAACAGATTCGCTGAAATATCTTCTTATTTGTTTCGCTGTTGCTCTTTAATGAGCTGGTGCACAAATTCTGCGATCTGTTTCGGTTGTTCTAGCGGAAACATATGCCCACCTTCAAGCACACTATAGTCGATCGCATAGGTTTTTTTCATCCCTTGGGGTAAACCTTGCTTATAGAAATGGCTATCTTTTGCAGTCAACACATGAATCGGCATAGCAGGTGCTTTGCGTGGGGTACGCCACCACCATGCAGGCACTGTCCTGAAGATCTCAGCTTCAGTATGTTTGGGAATGGTTAACGTCACCCCATTTCGAGTCGGATCACTTTTTAAACCACACGCTATAAAGTCCGCAAAACACTGTTCATCAAAATCTTTAAAAATACGATTCGGTCTAAGCGCCTGACTGGCCTGCTCAATACTTTCCCAATGATCACGACGTTTGACGGTCACCGCAGCTGGGGTAAGTTTTTCAATGGACTTTGATCCCAGCTTTTGTAACGCTTCAAATAAAAAGGCCTTGGAACCAATCACAAACGGTGGATCCATGATAATCACTTGAGAAAACAACTGTGGTTTTTTATAAGCCGCCATAAGCGTAAGTAAAGAACCAAAAGAATGCCCTAAACCAATCACTTGTTGCCGTGGAAACTGCTGCTCAATATCTGAAATAACTTGGTCCACCAACGCTTCCCAACGGTATTCCACAGGATAGTGCGGATCTAGACCAATCATCGGGATCGCTTTGACATCAAAATCTTTATTTAAAAATTGGAAAAATTTTTGATAGCTGCCCGAGGGAATGCCGTTTGCATGGGTAAAGTGTAAGGCTGGTTTGCTCATGTCATTCAAATCTATTTTTATAGCCTATTTACCATAATCTTTTTTTAATCCAAACGAAATGGCGCAGGATGAATCCTAAGTCATGAACTTTGATCACTTCCGCCAATTTTTAAAAATATTCTGGGATTGATCTGAGATCACTTTGTAGAAACAGTTAGATTTTGATTGCCTAAGAAAGTAGCGCCACAGTTGGTTTTGTCTCCTGCAATCACCACAGCACGCCCCAAGACCGTTGTACTCTGATCTGCTGCAATCGCAGAAACCACCATTCGACACTTTGGACAAAAGTGCTTCATTCCATTTAAATGCACAGCAATACCATTGATCACAAAACTATTTTCACTCTCAGTGACTATGCCACCATGTGTTGTTTTTGAACCCATTGTTACTAGAGCTTTAGACATAATTTATTGTTCGAAACGTTAGAGTTTTAATGGCGAAAATTCTAGCATAAGCAAGCGCTTAAAATTCCAATGGATTACTTTTCAAATACAACTTAGACATCCATTTTTAAAGGACTCATTAAAAAAGCACCCGAAGGTGCTTTTCATACAGCAATTCGAATTATGGTTTAACCACAACCATCACTTGAATTGCTTCTGGTGTAACCGATAGGCCATCGAGCAAACCAAGACCTTCTTTTTGCAGTTTTTGTAGACGTGAAATTTCATCTTCACGAATACTCGGATTAAACTGCTTTAAGTAAGTCAGACGGTCAATTTCGTATTGCCACTTACTGCCGTAGACTTCTTTCGCCTGTTGCACAAAGCTCGGTAAAGCCGCACGTGCAAGCTCTAATGCTTGTACATAACGCTGTTCAATCACTTCACGGCGTGCTTTCACGACTTGACGACAGCTATTACCATCCAAATGATGCAAGTACGGTTTTAAAATTTCAGGTGCAATTTTCTGCGACAGATCTTGACCCTTTTCACTTAACAAAACGCGAACCAGCTGCTGCGGTAAGCTTGAAGGCAAATTCAATGCTTTCGGTGCAACCACATCGACCTTAAACCACACTTCCAACAATACCGAACCTTGTGGTAAAGCCGCTGACTTCAAGACTGCAACGTTGGTACTACCAAAACCTTGAGTGTTGATCATTTCCATTACGCTTTCAGTAAATGGATGCTCAAGTGTTAAATACTGAGCATCTTCACGTATCTGAGCTTGATCGCGGTAGAATGTCGCAGTCATACCTTCTTCGTCCAAGGTTAAACCTTGAACTTGCATTTGATCGGTTGGTTTAATGATGACTGTACCGTTGCTTTGCTCGTCAAAATCAATATTTGTCGACGCCATAAAGCGCTTCATAAACATTGGCAAAGTGGTGTTGTCATCATAAGACTCAAGCGCTTGTACAATTTCTTGCGCCACAATTGGACGACAAGAGTTGTATTCAAGCAAACGGTCGCGACCTGATTGTAACTCTGCTTCTAAGGCTTCACGTTGTACGCTGACCGCTTCGAGTAAGTCATCAAACTGCTGACCTTTATCTGTCAGTAAACAATCTTTCAATTCAACAATAAAGTTTTCTTGTAAAGTTTGAGCAGTTGGCGAGATATTACTGAAAATATTTAATGCTTCGTTATACCAACGGAACATACGTTCTTGTGCTGTTCCAATTAGATACGGCACATGAATTTGAATCCGATTTTCTTGACCAATACGATCTAAACGACCAATACGTTGTTCAAGTACATCTGGGTTCGCAGGCAAGTCAAATAAAATCAAATCTGATGCAAATTGGAAGTTACGACCTTCGGAACCAATTTCGGAACACAGTAAAATTTGTGCACCATAAGATTCTTCAGCAAAGTAAGCCGATGCTTGGTCACGCTCAAGTAAACTCATGCCTTCATGGAACATTGCGGTACGAATACCTGCATGTAAGCGGAGTACATTTTCAAGCGCTTCAACCACGGGACCAGTACGTGCAATGAGCAATACTTTTTTGTGTTTTAAGTCTGTACGTAGTTTTTCCATGAGCCACATGACACGCGGGTCAGCTTCCATCCACGCACCGTCAAGCTGTGCTTCTTCTGGCCACATTTGTTCACGCAATTTACCATCTTTAGACCAGTTTTCTGGTGCAGGCAAAGGTGCAGGCTGACAGTCACGACCTGGGAAACCTTGAATGGCCTCACGGGTGTTACGGAACAAAATACGCCCTGTACCATGACGGTCTAAAAGCTCATGAATGGCACGGAAACGTTGTTCGGGTGCATCTTCAATGCGATGTCCTAGTAAACTTTCTAATGCAGCCAAATGCCCTTCTTCAAGTGGCATATCTGACATCAGTACTTCAGCAATTTTTGCAGTTTGTTGATATTGGGTTTCTTCATCCAAGAAACGATCCAGCGAACTAAAACGCTGTGGGTCAAGTAAACGTAAACGCGCAAAGTGACTTTCCACACCCAGCTGTTCTGGGGTTGCCGTTAACAGTAAAACACCTGGTGTTTTTTCTGCTAACTCTTCGATCAAGTCATAGCGGTCATTGCCACCGTCTTCTTCATTCCACATCAAGTGATGTGCTTCATCGACCACCAACAGATCAAAACCAGCTTCTAGGGCTTGTTCACGCAAGTCATCATGGTCAATCATCAAATCGATTGACGCAATAATGCATTGTTCAGTCAGGAATGGATTCAGTTCAGGGTCATGTTCTTTGATTGATGCCGTACGGGTTAAATCAAATAAAGAGAAGTTCAAATTGAAACGACGACGCATTTCAATCATCCACTGATATTGCAGTGAATCGGGTACCAAAATTAGGATGCGTTCTGAACGGCCCGTTTTAAGCTGTTGATGAATGATCAATCCAGCTTCAATGGTTTTACCTAAGCCGACTTCATCGGCTAAAAGGACACGGGGTGCAAAACGTTGACCCACTTCGTGTGCAATATACAACTGATGAGGAATCAGACCGACACGTGAACCGACCATACCGCGTAAAGGGCTCGACTTCATATTGGCTTGCATCAGCATCGCTTCAATACGTAAGTCGTACCATTCTTTATAGTCAATTTGACTTGCCAATAAGCGATCAAGCGGTTTAGACAGCTGAATTTGAGCACCAATGCGAGTCTCATTCAGTGATTTACGTTCTTCCGTGCCATCTTCTAAGCGACGGACAACGTTATAACGCACCACACCATGACGGTCTTCATGTGATTCAACCGTCCACTTGGTGCCTTCTTGATCTTGTAATTCATCGTTCACATTAAAAATGATACGTGATAAAGGTGCATTATTCCGTGCATAAACACGTGTTTCATCACTTTTAGGGAATAAGATGCTGACAGATCGCTCATCTACATCAATAAGAACTCCTAAACCTAGTTCCGTTTCAGTATCTGATAACCAACGTTGACCAATAGCAAACTGCTGCAATTTTTCCACCTTTATCTACAAGTTAGGACTGCAAATTTAATGCTCAAACATTGTTTGATATTTGAGCAAAATTATACACCTTTAAGCAATATATTTTGACATAAAGCTCACTAAAAAAGTGAGCAAATTTGATGATTCCACGTACTTAAAATGGTACTGGACAAATAAATTCGATACGTTCATCGGTTTGGGGATGATAAAAACTCAAACGCTCTGCGTGTAAACACAATCTTGGTATGAGAGCTTGCTGTTCAGGCGCAGCATAAAGCGTATCTCCCACGATAGGATGACCTAAAAACTGCATATGTACACGAAGTTGATGCGAACGTCCTGTAATGGGTGTGAGCGCCACACGAGTCACGGGCTGACCCTGTATCTCAAAGTGTTCAACGGATTTCCACTCCGTCACAGCAGGCTTGTTATGACTGGGCTCTGCAATATGTAACGGTGGACGGGATGGATCATAAATCACAGGCACATCAACAGTGCCCTGACCATCTAAATGACCAGCCACAATCGCTTGATAGGTTTTATCGGTTTGGCGTTCTTGAAACTGACGAGAAATGGATTTTTGTCCCCAACGGCTGAGACCAAAAACCAAGATACCCGAGGTATCGCGATCAAGACGGTGGATTAGTAGAGTTTTAGGTTCTAGTTTGACTAAACGATTGATCATACAATCTTGTAAGTCTTCTGTCTTCCCCGGAACGGTGAGTATACCTGCAGGCTTATGGATGACCATAAAGTCTTCATCTCGATGAATCAGGTGTTCGGTTAGAAAATTACTCAAGGTTCCATTCCAAGCTGATCGCGAAAACAAGCGGGCAATAATAAAAAGCTTAAGCCAGAAATACAATGCAAAAATCGTTTTTTTTAATCATGAACCGATATTGATTGCATTATTTAACGTCAAACGCCGAATCACAGTCTGTATCCATAAGCGATACATCAAGATATCACTCTATTATGACAAACGATTTCGAAATAACCACGCAGCCAAAGGCAAGGTAATTACGGCTAATATTAACATCGGTACAAAGTCCCATTTCACTTGCGCAAAACTCGCACCTTCCAAATACACCCGTTGTACCAAGTCTATGCCGAAGCGTAGTGGGTTGGCATAAGTCAGCCAATTCAATACTTCAGGCATATTTTGCACAGGAGTTAGTAAACCAGATAAAAGTGTCAAAGGCATGATCAAAAAGAAAGTATACAGCATGGCTTGTTGCATATTCAGTGCAATCGCTGAAATCGACAGTCCCACACCCACAACGGCAATATTAAAGGCAAATAATCCAAAATAAAGTAAGGTCAAGGAGCCATTCATCGGGATCTGAAACCAGAACAGAATAATCGCCAAAATAATGGAAGATTGAATAACCCCAATAATAATCGGCGGAATGGCCTTCCCAATCATAATCTGCGTCGGGGTATAAGGTGTAACTAATAGCTGATCAAAAGTCCCTTGTTCACGCTCGCGTGCTACTGAAAGTGCCGAAAGTAACAGTGTCTGCATCATACTTAAAGTTGCAATCAGAGATGGCATGATGCCCCATCTCGACTCGACATTCGGGTTATACCATGTCCGCGCTTGTACCGTGATCGCGGAGTTGGTTCCCAAACGCTCTTGATTGACCTGCCCCACCACACTGCTGATGTAGGAGCCCGCCATACTTGCGGTCGATGAGTTTCTCCCATCTAAAATCACTTGAATCGGTGAAGCCTCTTGACTATTGAGCTTATCCTCAAAATCAGCAGGAATGGTGATGACTGCCAAGGCTGTTTGATCATTAATCACGTGCTGGATTTGTTGGTTATTTTGCAAATCTGCCGTTCGTTTAAAAATTCCTGAACCATCTAAATGCGCTAAAACTTGTTGTGAGCTTTGACTTCGGCTTTGATCCAGCACAGCATAATCAGCATGATTCACATCATAACTTGCGGCATAACCAAACAAGACCGCTTGGATAAATACAGGAGCAATTAAGGTCACTCGATTGGCAGGATCGACTAAAATGGCTAAAAACTCCTTTCGAATCAGCACCCACAGATAACGAAACCAGCGCATTAACGTTGTCATAACACCATTCTTCCTTTCGTTAGCCCAAGCGCTTTTTCAGTGTACGCGCGGTCGTTACCGTAAATAGCACGATATAAATCAATAAAATGCCACATTCCTTGAACCACAAAGACCAATCATCGCCACCGAGTAATAGGGTTTTAATCAAAGTCATATAGTGCGTTGCAGGTAAAACATTGCTGACGATTTGCACAATTAGCGGTAAGTTTCGTGTATCAAACGGCTTTGTTGCACAAAGCTGTTCGTAAGGTCTAATTCAGCAATATAATTTCCGAATGAAGAAGCCTGCACCTAATATCTACCGTACAATCAACTGGTCCAAATACAATCAAGCCTTAATGAATCGAGGAAACATTTCGATTTGGTTTGATCCCAAGACTCAATGGTACGCTCAACCCAAAGGTAAACATGGTCGAAATCAAACTTATTCAGATACAGCCATCCAATGCTGTTTAATGATTAAATCCTTATTTCGACTCTCTTTACGTATGGTCACTGGCTTTGTGAAAAGCCTCATTAAGCTTTGTGGTTTAGATTGGACAGCGCCAGATTATTCCACCATTTGCAGAAGACAAAAGCATATTGATCTTGTAATTGGCTATCAAAAAAGTAGTGATGGACTACCTTGCGCAATATATTGCTCATTGTCGACTCTACTGGTTTAAAGTTTTTAGGTGAAGGTGAATGGAAACGCAAGAAACATCAGCCTGAATATCGTCGCCAATGGCGAAAACTTCATATTGGTATAGATGCTGAAACCCTACAAATACGATCAGTTCAACTCACGACCAACAATGTGAGTGATTCGCAAGTCCTTGTGATTTACTAAATCAAATCCCATTGGATGAACAGATTGATTCAGTCTATACAGATGGGGCTTATGACACAAAACAATGCCGTCAGGTCATTGCAGATCGGCAAGCGCATGCAGTGATTCCACCTAGGAAAAATGCGAGACCTTGGAAAGATACAAAAGTTCATTCGCGAGAGCGAAATGAATTACTTCGAACAGTTAAGCATTTAGGAAGAATAATATGGAAAAAATGGTCAAGTTACCATCGGCGCAGTTTGGTTGAAACCAAGATGCATTGCATCAAATTATTGGGGGATAAACTCAGTGCGAGAAACTTTCAAAGCCAAGTCAATGAGATTCATGCACGTGTGGCAGTATTAAATAAATTTACGGAATTAGGCCGACCTCATACCCGAGTTGTGTCTTAAATGTGACTAGCTCAGAGTAGCTTTAATTTTAAATCTTTGTGCAACAAAGCCCCTTCTCATCATTAGCTCTTGTTGTAGGCATGGTAGTGGCAAATATCATTCAACCCGGTAAAGGTTTGAATATTGACCCAACTACATTAGCAAATGATAAAGTAGCTGATTATGTAGAAAAAGCACATGATGCGACTTTAGTCGACTTTTTCATGAATATTATTCCTAAGACACTAATAAGCCCTTTAGCTGAAGGAAGCATTCTACAAGTCTTATTTGTCGCAGTTTTATTCGGTATTGCTTTAGCTGCAATTGGTGACCGTGGCCGCCCAATTGTTGATATTCTAAATAATTTGACAGCCCCTGTATTTTATTTAGTCGGGATGTTAATGAAGTTAGCTCCAATTGGTGCTTTTGGCGCAATGGCATTTACAATTGGCGCATACGGTATTGAAGCTATAGGTAATTTGTTATTACTGATAATGACTTTCTACATAACATCGTTGTTGTTTATACTTATTATTTTAGGTGCGGTAGCTCGCTACAATGGTTTTTCAATTTTAGCTCTTATTCGATATATTAAAGATGAATTATGGCTTGTATTAGGTACAAGTTCATCAGAAGCGGCCCTACCCACTTTAATGCAAAAAATGGAAAAAGCTGGTTGTGAAAAGTCTGTAGTGGGCCTAGTAATCCCGACAGGGTATTCCTTTAATCTTGATGGTACTAATATTTATATGACCATGGCAGCGTTATTTATTGCTCAAGCATGTAATGTAGACTTATCAATTGGTGAACAAATAGCTCTTTTACTGGTAGCAATGGTTAGCTCTAAAGGAGCAGCTGGAGTAACTGGTGCAGGATTTATTACGCTAGCGGCTACATTGTCTGTTGTACCAGCAGTACCTGTTGCAGGAATGGCATTAATTTTAGGTATTGATCGCTTTATGTCAGAATGCCGTGCATTAACCAATCTTGTAGGAAATGCTTGCGCAACGATCGTTGTTGCTCGTTGGGATAATGCTTTGCAAAAAGATGTACTAGATGAAGTTTTAAATAAACCAAAATCATCTTAATCTCTAATTTATTCAAACCCTTGAATAAATATATATTCAAGGGTTTTTTTACATCTATTAATCTTCTAAAATACTTCTTAACATCCATGCAGTTTTTTCATGTACTTCAAGTCTTTGTGTAACTAAATCTGCTGATGGCTGATCGTTTACCTCATCGACAATTGGAAAAATCCCTCTTGCTGTTTTTGCAACAGTTTCGTGAGCATTAACTAATAAACCAACCATTTCTTGTGCTTTTGGAACACCCTCTACTTCCTTGATTGCTGTCAATTTAGCAAACTGTTTGTACGTACCAGGGGCAGGGAAACCTAATGCTCTAATACGTTCTGCTATAGTATCTAAAGCATTCCATTGTTCAGTATACTGATCCATAAACATGTTATGTAAACTATTAAACTGAGGCCCTGTAACATTCCAGTGAAAATTATGTGTCATTAAATATAAGGTATAACTATCTGCAAGTAGTTTTGACAGGCCAGAAACAATCTTTTCTCGATCATTATGCGAAATACCGATATCAATCTTTATTGCTTTTACTTCTTTTTTAGGACTAGCCATGAATCTCTTCCTTTTGTAATAAGTACATGATTTTAAAAAATGAGAACCAAATGAATGTAGAGCTTAACTATTAAGACTATATATGAACCTACTCAAAAAGCAATTACCAGTAAAAAATTACCATTTTAAAAAATTGTCTATATCATTCCTAATGACTGTTAATTTCGATCTTAGTTATTGTGCATATAAAAATTGTCTATTTAACATCCAACTAAAAAATAATTTTAGAAAACTTGTCAAATCCAAAATTAGAAGTAACTTATTGCTTTTTTATTGAAATTTACTTCACACACTAAAAACTCTTGTGTTTTCACATAAATTTCACTATCTGAGAACTATTTTAGCTGGAAAGTAATAGTTGCAAGTTTCTAAATTCTTAAAATACAGGGGTATCGTTAAATGGCTATAGAATTTGTTTCCAAATCAAAGTTACCTACTGCGTTTGGCGATTTTGAAATTATAGCGTTTCAAGACCAAAGTACTGGTGAAGAACATATCGCTCTTGTCAAAGGGATGAGTACTATTTCTGATCAACCTGTACTCGTCAGAATTCATTCGGAATGCTTAACAGGTGATGCTTTTGGATCACTCAAATGTGATTGCGGCCCCCAATTACACTCAACTATGAAAATGATAAATGACGCTGGTCAAGGTGTGATCTTATACTTACGCCAAGAAGGTCGCGGCATAGGACTAACCAATAAAATTCGGGCCTACGCACTTCAAGACCAAGGACATGATACCCTTGATGCAAATTTATTATTAAACCTGCCAGCAGATGCTCGCAAGTATGATATGTGTACCATTATGCTTGATTATTTACAAATAAAAGACGTCAAGTTGATTACAAATAATCCATTTAAAATCAAATCTTTGACTGATTTAGGAATTAATGTTGTTGAACGTATTCCTTTGAAAGTAGGCTTAAATAGCTTTAATAAGAGTTATCTCGAAACAAAGCAAAAACGCATGTCACATCTATATGATAATAGTGATTTTTAAAAAGCGATCACTTTTAGAAAAAAATCCACATCCAAAGTTCCATCTCCCTTTCGGGAGAAGGCTAAGATAAAATACTGTCTTATATTTAATTATGGTTTTAAAGAAGATTTATGAAAGATGCCTGACTATTCTTTATTTTGTCTCAGTATCTGTGCAAAAACCGTCACTTTTTCTAAAGTTGCGTTCATCCCCTTATTAAAAAAAGTATCGACAAGCGCTGAGCCGATAATAATCAAATCTACCTTATTGGCTAAGGCTTTAACATGACTTTCATTTTTGATCCCAAAGCCAATTGCAACTGGAATATTAAAAATAGGCTTGATTTCAGCAATCTTTTTCTCAAGATTAGACAAATTGAAGTCTCCTCCTGTTAAGCCATTTTCTGCAACATGATATAAAAATCCTGTCGCGCGTGCTGAAATTTGCTCTAACCTTTCAACTGGTGTCGTCGGCGCGGTCATTGCAATTAAATGCATATTTTTTTCATTTAACTGCACCTCAAATTTTTCTCGATATCCATATGGAGCATCTAAAATCAATATTCCGTCTATAAGATTTTCCGTTTCGGCGATAAGTGTCTCGAAACCATATTGCATCATCGGATTTAAATAAGTCATGAAAATTATTGGTGTTTTTTTATCATGTAGCCTGATTTCTTTTACCAACTCAATGGTCTGTTTTACCGTTTGACCTGCACCTAAAGCCCTAAGATGCGCTGCCTGAATGATCTCTCCATCTGCCACTGGATCTGAAAATGGAATGCCAACTTCAATAATGTCAGCTCCAGCTTGACCTAATTGGCTCAACAGACGACAACTTTCTGCAAAATTAGGATCTCCAGCAGTAAAATAACAGACCAGACCACTTCGATTTTCCAGTTTCAATTGCTCTAATTTTTGATCTAGACGGTTCATGCTGTAACTCCTGCAAGATATTTTTTGACCGTGTTTAAGTCTTTGTCGCCTCTGCCACTTAAATTGACAATAATGATCTGTTCTGGCTGCATTTCTTGAGCAAGTTGAATCGCATATGCAATCGCATGGGAACTCTCAAGAGCAGGAATAATGCCCTCCTGTTGGCTTAAAAGCTGAAATGCATTTACGGCTTCTTGGTCGGTTATAGCCGTGTATGTCACGCGTCCAGTTTCAAACAGAAGGCCATGTTCAGGGCCGATACCAGGATAATCTAAGCCAGCTGATATAGAGTGCCCTTCTAAAATCTGCCCATCTAAATCTTGTAATAAATAGGTTAAATTGCCATGCAGCACACCAACTTGACCTTTGCAAATAGAGGCGGCATGTTCACTAGTATGTGTTCCTTTTCCCCCCGCCTCAACGCCAAACATTTTGACATTTGGGTCTTCTAGAAAAGGATACATCAACCCTAATGCATTTGATCCACCACCAACACAAGCAACCAAGGCATCGGGCAGTTTATTTTCTTTGAGGAGTATTTGGTTTCTGGCTTCTAAACCAATAATTTTCTGAAATTCTCTGACCATGGTGGGATATGGATGAGGGCCTGCACCCGTACCCAACAGGTAATAGGTTGTATCCACATGATGAATCCAGTCACGTAATGCTTCATTCATGGCATCTTTTAAAGTCCCACGACCTTTTTGAACACTTCTGACTTCAGCACCGAGTAATTTCATACGTTCAACATTCATTTGTTGGCGCTGAATATCTGTTTCTCCCATAAAAATGGTACATTTCATCTTAAACAGTGCGCAAACCGTTGCTGTTGCAACACCATGTTGTCCAGCACCCGTTTCTGCAATGATTCTGGTTTTCCCCATAAATTTGGCTAATAAGATTTGCCCAACACAATTATTGATCTTATGCGCACCCGTATGGTTCAAATCTTCCCGCTTGAGATAGATTCGAGCACCTCCCGCATAAGCTGTTAAGTTTTTTGCATAGAAAAGAGGACTAGGGCGACCAACAAAATCCGTTAAAATTTGCTGATATTCAGCCCAAAATTCAGGTTTATGCCGAATTGTATTAAAGGCTTGCTCTAATTCTTGAAGTGCTGGCATTAAGCTCTCTGGCATGTAACATCCGCCAAATTTACCAAAAAATCCCAATTCATCAGGACCATTACCTGTATAAGGGGTTGTCATCTCATATCTCTTTTACTATCAAAACTTGTTTGATCTTAAAATATTTTCATTTTTCTGATAATTGATATATTTTGAGCTGATGATGTTAGAAAATTTTACAACATGAAACGTAGAACATTGCCTCCCCTTAATGCTTTAAAAGCATTTGAAGCCGTCGCCAGAAATAAAAGTTTCAGCTTAGCTGCGGAAGAATTGTGTGTCACCCATAGTGCGATTAGCCATCAAATAAAACAGCTAGAAGAATGGTTAGATAAAAAATTGTTTATTCGAAATTCCTCGACCATCTCTCTGACGGCGGACGCCGAAGAATTATCTCGAGTTTGTACGCATCTTTTTAATAATTTAGAACAATGCATCTTTGAATTAACAAATAAAACATCAGAGGTAGAAGTGGTAATAGGCGCTTCTCATAGTTTTATGGCAAATTGGCTGATTCCCCGATTAGAAAAACTCGAAGTCATTTATCCCAATATCCATATCAAATTAATGACATGTAATGACTTGAAATTGTTAGAAAAAGAGAAAGTTGACATATTTATCAATAGCATCAGTGAGCATCATCTACTTCCCAACTTTTTGAATAAATATCTGTTATTTCCCGATAACATGGGGCCTATTTGTAATCGTGAAATAAATCTTCTTCATACACAAAATGATCTTTTAAATTATCCGTTACTTCATACCTACTCGAATAAAAGTGCATGGCATACATGGTTTGATCAGTTTCAAATAAGCTTTTCCCCAAAAGCGAATGACCGTTATTTCGATAGTCTGAATTTAATGATAGAAGCTGCCGTGTCTGGGTTAGGAATTGCGATAGCCCCTCAAATTTTAGTAGAAAAAGAAATGTTAAATGGAAGGGTCATTGCCCCTTTTGGTTTTATCTATTGTGACTATAATTTTTATGCAATGGTCAGAAAAAATAACGAAAATCGTGATGTCATGAATATCATTGATTGGTTAATGGCTGAAGAAAAAAGTTAAACATTTAATCTTTGATTTGAAAAATTCTATTTAATTGCTCATCTATAACGTCTATTTCACATTCTGTTCACGCTGTGCTGCCTAAGGTATAAAGATACACTTCATACGGACACTGATGATGAGACTTGTAAAAACACTAATTGCTACAGCCTTATCCTTGCCGCTTCTGTTGTTAGCCGGATGTAAAAGTATTCCCAGTTATTCAGCCGATTACGCCCAATCCAGAAACGGTATTCAGGGGATAGCGCTGGATCAGGCTAAAGCCCAGGATATCGGCCTCCGCTTTACCTCAGCCTTTAATACCTTGGGCACACCGGAATTTGTGGAAAGAGCCGGATCGCTGTATGCCGACCAGCTTTTTATTAACGACACTCTGTCGCAATTTTCATCGCGTAAAAAACTGCTTGAACATTTTCAAGGTATGAACCAGCGGGTGAGTAATGTAACTGTCAGTCTATTAAATACTTCATATCATCAAGACTCTGCCTACGTGCACTGGCATATGGCCTATGACTTTAAAATGTTTGGCACGACTCGAACTATGGATTCTTTTGGGATCAGTGAAATCAAAGTCAACGGAGACAATAAGATTATTTTCCAGCAGGATTTCTGGGATCCGGCTAATGGTTTGTATCGTTCTTTACCTTATGTAGGAGGAACCTATTCATGGGTACTGCCTTTCAAAAAGTAGGAATCAGTACGGCGTTACTAATAGCATGTGGCTTCAGTCCATGGGTGCAGGCCCAAAGCTTAAACGCTTGTGGCCAAGGCCCTCTAATGGTTGGACAAAAACAGGTCGGTGTGGCCAGTTACTTTGCGCAAAACTGTAATCAGCCTTGGCAAGGCCAAAACATGCAGATGGAGTTTTCCTACACGCAGAATATTCCAGAATGGGCATTCAAACGTGCAGCCAGACATCTACTCCAACGTAATATCAAAGATCAAAAGATTCAGGCTGTTTTCAATCCAATCACCGATCTGTATCGTCCGGTCAGATCCGGTGACCTGTACAGTCTGAAATACAATCATGCCACGCAAACGCTAAGCTTATCCCTCAACCAGCAAAATCTGGGACAACTGCAGCACCCATTAGCCCAGCAATATTTTAATATATGGCTAGGTCCTCAGCCATTTAGTGTTAAATTAAAACAGCAATTAATAAAGTAGTCTCTACAGTTATGTCTAAACATTTTATTTTGATGGTTGAAGATCATTACGAACTGGCATCTACCTTATGCGAGTTTCTAGAAGAGCATGGTTTTGTGGTCGATCATGCTCGAAACCTAAATGCTGCACGCCAATTGCTCAAGCAGCAACGCTATCATATTTTACTTTTAGATATTAACTTACCTGATGGTTCGGGTTATGAACTATGTGAATGGCTACGAAACAAAGAAGCTATGGACCTGCCTGTGCTGATGCTCACCGCACGCGATACGTTGAATGACAAACTCAAAGGTTTCAATTCAGGCACGGATGATTATCTAGTCAAGCCATTTGATTTTAATGAGCTAGTGGTTCGAGTCAAAGCTTTGATCAAGCGCTCACTGGGTGAAGTCTCCTCTGGCCGTCTTCAAATTCATGATCTGATTCTGGACCCTGCAACACAGCAACTGACTCGTGCAGGACAACCCATTGAACTCCCTCCCATTCAGTTCAAACTGCTCAAACTACTGATGCGTCATTCGCCTAAAGTTCTAACTAAACAGGAAATTATGATAGAGCTTTGGGGGGATGAAGAGCCTGAAAGCGATGCCTTACGTAGTCATATTTATAATCTGCGTAAAATGGTCGATAAGCCTTTTGAGCAAAAGCTAATTCATACCATATCTGGTGTAGGGTTAAAGATCGCTTTAGAAGCTTAAGCTCTAGAAGCCCAACCTTAATTTAAATACACGACGACAATCAGTCCAGTCGTCATCGCCAGATCAACATCCTGATGGGTATTGAGATAGTACTGCCGATCAAACAATTCCACCCGCCAGCCAAGCTGCTTGCACAACTTCTGTACCAATTGCAGTCCAATGCCATGACCTTTGATCTCTAATTGCAATTGCTGCCCCGACAGTTCTTGCACCTTTGAGTTATTCGGTAAAGGAATACCGACACCATTATCTGCAATCAATACTGTATTTTTTTGCAAAATGACATCAATTTCTGTGCCTTGTGAATAATTCAGTGCATTCCGCAAAATATTTCCAAATACCATTTTAGTCATCGACGGGTAAAGTTTACGTCGCTGTTCGTCTAGATCTTTTTGAAAATTTATCCGCATGCCTTTGTTATCGCTAACACTATCTAGATCCTGAACTAGATTTTCAAGACATTCGGAAAGCATAGTAGACTCAGCAGTTAAAGTATTGGTGGTATTGCGGGCGATAGCCAGTAGTGTGTCCACTAATAGTTGCATGTCTTCAATGGTGTTGTTCAAGCGAGCAAATGATTTGTTGTCGCCATAGCGTGCCTGACACAGCTGCACATTGCCTTTTAGAATGGTCAGTGGCGTGCGCAGTTCATGGCTGACATCCCCGGTAAATTCACGCTCACGCTGAATAAACTCGCTTAATACTTGATGATATTTTTCTAGCGCCTGCTTCAGATATTCTGCTTCTAGATTGGAATCGGTACGGATGTCCTGAAACGGCGAAGCCTGATTTTTATAGTCTTCCCAATCAATATGTTCCAGTGCGTTGGCAAGCCTGGTAATGGGAGAAAAATAGCGCCGAGCACGTCGATTCCACCACCATAACATACTATAAAGTACAAACAAGCTGACCATCAGTGGTGCCAGACCAAACAGCCAGACCAGTTTATTGACATTGCTTTCGCCAAAGACTAACAGGACATGCTGCCCATCTTTTTCGCCATAAACGGTCATGCGTTCCTTACCATCGACAAAATGCCGATTCACCCCTTGCTCAAGTGACATATTCTTAAATTGGGAGGGTGGTACAGTGTTCCAGCGGTAACCATACAGGTTTTTGGTATCGGGCAATTCTGCAGCAGGATTACGTTCTAATCGCTGCCAGTAGTGTGACATTTCCTGTTCTAGCGCCGTTCTGAGCAAAGAACCTTTAATCACCCAGGCACTGAAGCCAATCCCAATCACCACAGACAAGGCAATGAATCCGATTTGCAGCCAGTAGTAGCGGTTAAACACCTCACTCAGAGGATGATCACGTTTATCCCTAAATAGCTTTAACATTGATGCATTCCCCGCTGGCCAATCCCACTGTTCAATTATAAGGCTTTCTTCTTTAACAGAAAGTGGCCAATGACCCACTCGCGTCCATTGTCATAACCAAATAGCTCGGCACAGGCCATAAAGAAAATCCGCCAGCGCTGCCACCAGATTGCGGCATCCGCGCCATAAGTTTTTTCAAATAAGGGCTTTAGCTCCACCTGTTTACCATCCATATTTTCTAGCCAAGCATTTGCGGTACGTTCATACTGCGTACCCGCCCATTGCCAGTGCTGTTCTAGCTGTAAATGCTGCTGAAAATGTAAGAAAGTTGAGGCTGCTGGCATCAAACCACCACTAAAGAAATATTGCGACATCCAGTCAAATTCATTTTTGACTTCAAACGGGTAATGCAAGAAACGATGACAGAAAATATGACACCACAATAAGCCATCTGGTTTGAGCCAAATACTAATATTTTCAAACAGTTTTTGATAGTTGCGTACATGCTCAAACATCTCCACCGATACCACACGGTCAAATGACGCAGGTTCAAGTTGCAACACATTGACATCACAAGTGATCACATTAAGGTTATCCAGTTTTTTTAAACGGGCTTGTTCCTGAATATACTCGCGCTGCGTTGAAGAATTTGACACGACTGTAATACGGGCCGTTGGATAATGCTCGGCCATATATAGACTTAAAGAACCCCAACCGCAGCCAATTTCCAAAATATCCTGCCCGTCTTTCAGTTCTGCTCGCTGGCAATAGCATGCAAGGGCAGCTTCTTCGGCTTGGTCTAGCGTCATATCGGCATGTTTAAATAGACTCGCGCTATATTTCAAACGCTTACCGAGTACTGCCTGAAAAAATGCGGTCGGCAGTTCATAATGCTGCTCATTGGCTTTGTCTGTCTCAATGGCAATTTCGCTGTTTTTCAGCATGGTCAGCACATCCATATAGCGCTGCGCTGCCAATGCGGGGTTAAACCGACCTTCTTGTGCCAAACGTTTTTTGCTCAAGATTTTAATACCAGCACGAACCACTGGGTCTGGCACCTTACCATTTTCGATCAGTTCTAAGGTTTTTTGAATCATAAAGTCCATGTATTTACCTACTCTTTGGGTGGCCACGGAATAAACATTGAAGTTCGTCGTTGATAGTCTTTATAGTTGTCGCCGCGATGTGCCAGCGCCTGTTTTTCACTAAATGGAATACCTGTAAAGTAGTACAGGAATAGCCACATCAGCAGTGGATAAATCCATAATTCATAGCATCCTGCTGCCAAACCGAGCACTGGATAGGCAAACCAATGCAGCCATTCAAAAAAATAATTCGGATGGCGCGAGTATTTCCACAAGCCCTGATCCATGGTTTTACCTTGATTCTGTGGATCTAGCTTAAAACGGTAAAGTTGCTGATCAGCAGTGCTTTCACCTATCAAAGCCAAGAGCATGATCATACCCGCCACAATAACAGTGACCAAAGTCCAGTCATTCCATTGCTCGGTCGAGATACTTAACAACTTCAGCATTGGGTAGGAAAACAGCACCACCAGCCCGGCCTGAAACATAAAAAAGGCCAGAAAACCGAGATGCTGATAATCCGCCATCGCTCGGCGCATGTTGGCATAACGCGTGTCTTCTTGGGTTTCATTAGCATAGCGCCGTAACAGATGCCAAGTCAGCCGTGAGAACCAGATCCCACTCGCCAGTCCCAGAAATAACCGAACCAACATCGGCGCACTGTCAATCACCCAAGCTGCAATCATCACATTGAGGGCAATACTGAAACTCCAGGCGACATCGACCAGCCCTGCTCTGCGGTTATAGGTCACCAACACCCAGCTACAGAGCATGATGAAGACATTGAGCAAAAATAAATCTAGCAGCATGTCGCCCTCCTGTTTTATTTCTGCTTAGTAAGCACTGGCTTCAAACAGCAAATGAACATCACTGATCACACCTTCCCTAAAACCACCTTCGCAATAACACAGATAAAAATCCCACATACGTATAAAACGCTCATCAAAATCAAGTTGCAGTACTTGATCACGCTGCTCCAGAAAACGCTGGCGCCAACACTTGAGGGTTTGTGCATAGCTTTGACCAATATCTTCCAGATGTTTGAGACGAAGTTTTTGCTCAGAAGCCGTTTGCGTCATCACACTGATACATGGAATAAAACTACCGGGGAAAATATAACGCTTAATGTAATCTACCGTATTTAAAGCTTTAACATAGCGTGCATCTTCAATCGTAATCGCCTGTATCAAGGCTAGACCATTCGGCTTGAGGAGCTCGCGGCATTTTCGGAAATAAGTTGGTAAATATTGCTCACCCACTGCTTCAATCATTTCAATCGACACAAGCTTGTCGTATTTGCCTTCTAGTAAACGGTAGTCCTGAAGTTGTACAGACACCCGATGAGACAGCCCTGCTTCAGCAACTCGGGCGAGTGCTTCATCGTACTGAGCTTTGGAAATGGTAATGGTGGTGACCTTGCAGCCATAATGCTGAGCCGCATAAATGGCAAAGCCTCCCCAGCCGCTGCCAATTTCAACCAAATGGTCCATCGGTTGCAATTGAAGTTTTTGGCAGATCAGTTCTTTTTTATAATCTGAAGCTTGTTCCAAGCTCATACAGGGTTCTTTAAACACCGCACTGGAATACATCATACTGGAATCTAAGAACAATTTAAAAAAATCATTGCTCAAGTCATAATGCTCGGCAATATTCTGACGACTGCCATCAATCGAATTCTTGCGGGATTTATACCAAGCCTTGAGTACCAGCTGGCTAGCTTTTGCCACCACATTTTGATTCATCCGATCAAGCACATCACGATTACGCGCTAGAATACGAATTACATTGACCAGATCTTCACTGCTCCAGTAACCACGAATAAATCCTTCTGCTGCCCCCAGTACACCATTACGGAACAACAGTTCCATTAGACGGGTATCGTGCACCTGAATCACGGCCTGCAGATCACTGTTTTCGCCAACTGTTCCGCTCCAGATGCCTTTAAAAATCAGCTGACCATGACGCAATTTCAGCAAATGCCGTAATACCACCGGTAGTTCGGTGTGCTCTCCCATTAACAGTGTTTTCATCGCAATGTGTTTCCTTTTTCTTTTTTAGGATGGCGGTAAAACGGAATTTTCTTTTTCCATAAACGAAAGGCATGCAGATAAATTCCGCTGACCATCCTGAAGGGTTCGAGAACTTTCAGTAAAGCATAGCGATGTTGCTGTGAAGGAAGTGTGATGGCTTGCAGTTTAAATTTCATCGTGGCATCAAATTGCAATATTTCTTGTTCAAACAGCTGCATGTGAATCACATTTTGCTGTTCTGAAAAGCTAAAACGCCAACGATAATCCAGTGACATCGGCATGAATGGTGACACATGAAAGGCCTTTTTAAAGTCAAACTGGTGGCTCTGGTAAGGCGTATGTTTAGTTACATTGTGCCGACAATCGTGAATGTACACCTGACGTTCATTCCACGGTGTGTTGGTGATTTCACTCAGTACAAATATCAGTTGGTCGGTGGCATCAAAGACTAGATAAAACACTACAGAATTAAAGCGAAAGCCGAGTGTTCGTGGCAAAGCCAGCACCCGGATAGATGCGGCATGCGGTAATAGATAGTTTTCGTGCTTGATCAGTAACCGTGCAACTTTCTGCCGAATCGAACCATATTCCATGGTCAGAAAATCCCGCTCATCCAGGGTCAGGAAATTCCAGTGCCTGGAAGACCATAGCCAGGATTTTTGGGTAAAGCTTGAGAGTTGATCCGGATCAAACCATAGATAGGTTAGCTGGGTCTCAAAAGCATGGGCTTTGGGCAGGTAACGGCGATGCCTGATTTCGGCAGAGGCAATCGCCAGTGGATACATCTGCATCATGCGCTCCTAGCTGCCTGCTCGGTCTGCTGCAATAGCTGATCGACTACCCAGGAAGCACTACGCGCGCCATCCTCATGAAAGCCCCAGCCCCAGTAAGCACCACAGTATGAGGTGCGGTTCTGACCATTAACCTCTGCCCAGCGTTGTTGTGCTTCAATCGCAGTTGCATCAAACACCGGATGACGGTAGTTTCGTTCCACCCAGACTTTTTTCGGATCAAGTCTAAAATTAGGATTAAGAGTCGCAAAGACCTGAGTTTTGCATTGCAGGTTTTGCAGCTGGTTCATCCAATAGCTAAAACCATAGTGCATGCCACTATGCTGGAATGGCGTCTGTTCAGATCCTTGACCCGAAGTTACATGCACATGCCAACTCGCCCATTGGCGACGAGATTTGGGCATAATGCTAGTATCTGAATGCACCACCATGCGGTTATCCTGATAGCGGAACTTACCAAGTACGTCCCACTCCTGAGCAGAAGGGTCTTTCAGTAATTTCAGACTATCATCAGCATGGCTAGCAAATACAACCCAGTCAAAACGCTCGCTGCCCTGTGTCGTTTCAACCAGCACATCATTGGCACTACGGGATACATGCAGGACACCCGTTTTGCGGAAGGTGATATTGGATTGGGCCTGAATCGCACGAACGTAACGCGCTGATCCCCCCTTGACCGTAAGCCATAACGGCCGGTCTTTTAATTGCAACATGCGATGGTGCTGGAAAAAGCTCACCACAAATTTATAGGGAATTTGTCCAACTTGCTCCACCGGGCAAGACCACAGCGCTCCACACATGGGATAGAGATGTTCCTGACGAAAGGCTGTGCTATATCCATGTTGATTTAAATACTCATCAATACTGAGCTGTGCATCGACCTGTTTCACATCCAGATCTTTATTGGCAGCATAGAAACGGAACAGATCCGACAACATCGCGCGAAAATCCGCATTAAAAAAGTTTTGCGGTCTAAACAAGAGCGAGAATTTCTTCGACGGATTGTACTGCAAGCCAGTGACCTGATTGTTCACCGAAAAGCCCATGTCACTGCTTTGCGATTGAATCCCAAGTTCTTTTAGCATCGAGCAGAACAGTGGATAATTATGTTCATTAAATACAATAAAGCCACTGTCAACCGCAACCTGTTCACCATCGATATTTAGCTGATGAGTATCAGTATGACCACCAAAGTAGTTATTCTTTTCAAAGACTGTAACTTGATGCGCTTTGCTGAGTTTCCAGGCAGCGTACAAACCGGAAATACCTGAACCAATAATTGCAATTTTCATGGTGATTCCTTCGAATGAATCGTGGTAGTGCCTGCCGTAGCAGCTTTTTTATTTTTTCGAGCCTGAGCAATTTTACTGGCTTCATAAATCCGTGCCGGAATGGGCTTTAAGTCCCAAACTATCCCGAGCCAAGACATAATTTTTAGGAGGTAATAGGTCATATCAATCTGCCACCAGTAAAAACCCTGCCGGGTACTGCCTGCATAATAATGGTGATTGTTGTGCCAGCCTTCGCCCAAGGTAATGATAGACAAGAATAAATTGTTGCGGCTGTGGTCATCCGTGTCAAAATCCCGGCTGCCGTAATGATGCGCCAGTGAATTGATACATAAGGTCGCATGGATCAACAACACCGTGGACACCACAAATCCCCAGACCAGAAGTTGCAGGCCGGACGTCCCGAGTTGTGGCCAAGTGATTGCCAACCATTCGCCTAGTACATAAATTCCACCAGCAGTCAGCAGCACAACAATCAAACTGAAACGGTCTAGCCAGATCAGCTCTGGATATTTCAGCCAGTCCTTGATGACTTCTTTACGTGTAGCAAAATTATATTCATTCAGAAACCAACCCACATGGCTATACCAAAAACCATGCGTCGAGGAATGCGGGTCTTTCAAGGTATCGGTATAGCGATGGTGATAGCGGTGATGCGCCGCCCACCAGAGCGGACCACGCTGCGCGCTCATGGTACCAATCAGCACAAACAGAAACTGTACGGGACGCGAAGTCTGAAAAGTTTTATGCGATAAATAGCGATGAAAAAAAGCCGTAATTGAAAACATGCGGATCAGGTAGAATGCCAACATAAAACCAATTGCAAACCATGACACTCCAACCCAAAATACTGCAAGGCAGGCGAGATGCAATAAGATAAATGGTAAGATCCTGAGCCACTGAATTTTACTATTTTCAGCAGTCTGGGTTTTGGGCGCTGAAAGTGTAGACCAGCTGTCTATCCATCGCATCAGACTTTTCAACATCGACTCACCCTAAATTTTTGCAACTATATTTATTCTATTTGATGAGTTTAATCAGTCAGATATGAATTTTATGTGAAGTAAATAAAAAAAAAACGAACTGTAGAGAGATTTATCAGTTCGGCAAAAGGTTAGCAGATTAATGAGGCAATTTGATAAGTTTTGTAACGTCGTAACCATAATGTTTTGCAGTGTCTATATATGACTGATAAGTTGCTTCATCGAGTTGCGGTTGACGCGATAAAATCCATAGGTATTTATTACTTGGTCCCCCTACGAGTGCCACTTTATATTCCGGGTCTACTCGTAATACCCAGTAATGACCTTTAGTAAAGGGGATCCATCTTAAACCTTTAGGCAAAAAGCTGACCTTCAGTTTGCTGTTCCCCTGATTTTGCGAATACGCAACACCTTCAGAGCTAATTATCTCACCATTGGCAGTTCGGCAGCTATTCAATACACCGATAGTTTGATCGGCATTGACGCTATATTGTGCCGTGATATTAGCTATACATTTACGCTGAAAATACATCGGTAAATGCGCAATTTCATACCATTTACCGGCATACTTCTGTATATCTACTCGTTCAACTGCCTGAGGCGCAGCAGTTTCTGCTTGAGTCGTTGTAAAGCTGATGATAGACAGTGCTATCGCTGCAAAAGCAGACTTAAATCGCATCTTCATTTTTTAGCCTTGTTGGATCTCAGGATTAAGATAACCCAAGTCGATGTGAACAAAGTGTGAAGATTAAATGCAGGATGAACGTAGGCGAAATTTCAATCTTAAAGCCTGAGAAAATGGAGAAAATCATTTTTCTTGGATCCCCCTTTTAACGCGGTAAATTGGTTTTTCCAGATTTAATGTAGCAATATTGTCGGTAGTATTTTTTAAAAAAGTCACCTAGATCAAAATATTAACTCCCGATCCAGCCATCTTTTATAAGGTAATTAAATATACATATAAAAAAACTTGATTAATTTTATTTTTAAGGTATAGTTAACTCAACTAGAAAAAAGTCTTGTTTCATTAAATCTCTCTTAAGTATCGTCGTTTTATTCATAATTCTTCGTTTTTTTCAGATTTTAAGTTTCATTCTTTATTATTTTCAAAGTTATATGCAGTCAATAAAATGACTAAAAATTATTAAAAAATCAGTAGGATTTATTATGTCAAACTCAAATGTTGTTAAAGGTACCGTTAAGTGGTTCAATGAAACTAAAGGTTTTGGTTTTATTCAACAAGAATCAGGTCCAGATGTTTTTGCGCACTTCAGTGAAATTGCCAACTCAGGTTTTAAAACCTTATTCGAAGGCCAACAGGTTGAATTTAGTATTGCTCTAGGTCAAAAAGGACCGAATGCGGTCAATATTGTTGCTATATAAGCACTAAAATACGAGTTGAAAAAGCACTACTCAGTGCTTTTTTAATTTTAAAGAAAAAAGTTGTTGTTCCATATTGGAAAAAATCATAAAAACAGGATATAAATTGTTAAAAGTTAATGAATTAATTGCAAAATCTAAAAATGGTGCTGAAATTATCGTTTCTTTAATTCCCTTAAATAAAATGCAGAATACACGTCAAGGTTTTAAAGAAATTGAAGTGGGTAAAAGAGTTCTGCTGGAATCTGGAATTGAGGTAGATTTAAATTTAGATGGTCGTACATTTTATACGTCTTTAAATGAATTATTTAAGCTAAATCATAAAGTGATTTAAAAAAATACTATATTGCTTAATTAATTGAATAGTCGCTCTGCCATAATCTTGTTAAAGGTGAACTAATGTTTAAACAAAATCTAAATGTGAAAGACCAATTTGGTATCAAATATTCTATTCAGGCCACGGTTGAGCGCCATTTTAGTTCTAGCCAGTCTTGTTCCCATGTCAAATATATTACCGTGGATGGTGAAGATATTCGGCCCAGTTTTGAAATGTTTTTCCAAAGTACTTCAAGCGGAAAAATTTTCAAAATTATTTAAGTCGATGAACTACTCACAGCTAAAACAAAGATGATAATATAAAAAAATTTATATATTATC